>JARHVA010001538.1:42500-110000 GCA_037957365.1 Torreya grandis | reverse complement strand
ACTCTATTACCAAAGAAATAATAAACTGCTAACCCAAAAACCTTAGACCTTTCACCTTAACCTCTCTTATATATATAAGAGAAGATTTGCCAATATTAATTTCATATTTATAAATCTATGGAAACTTTCTATAAATATATTCACAATTATGTAACTCTTTGAAATATCTAAAAGGAAAAAGTTTTGGATTATAAAAGAAAATTATTTTTATAATTATAAATGAAATATAATTACTTTTATATTCAAAGTTTTTAGTTTTTTTTTTTTTAAATATACATTTTAGATAAATATCCCAAATCCATAATTAAAAATAAGATATTTAAAAAAAAATTAAAATTAAATTTGATGCCCAAAAAAATCAAATAAATTTTCAAAAAAAATAAAAAATTCTAATCGGACATGTTAAAGATATTTATAATCATATAAATATAAAATAAAATATATTCATTTTTATTTAACATGGTCATATTTATAGAAAATAGATGAATTTAAAAATAATTAATAGAAATTGTATAGAAATTATGAATATAAAATTGGACCTTTTACATGTTTATACTAGAAAAAATTGATGATAAGAATGATAGAAATCAGGTCACAATTTTTGATTTTGTCTGTTATTAGAGACGTAAATATTGAGGCCCCCTAAAACTGCATTGAGGCCATTAACATTCTACTCTTCCAAGGTCAACTTCATATCTATGAAGTTTAATGTGTCAATTGATGGACATGAAAAATGTCTATCAAACATCTTTGAGGTGACATATGATAGAATATCATACGTCTGTGCCAGGATTGACGTTAAAATCTCCATCAGGGTTCCATTCTCCATGTTGAGATCCCACACATAAAAAATTGAGTCCATCTCCAAAGAATAAGAGTGATTTTTTCCATCTTTCATATCACATGTTTGAATCTCATCATCACTATTTCCACGGGTTTACTTAGGGTTTTATCCTCTTCAAGGTTTTGCACGAGGATATCGTTAAATAGTTGGATCAAATCTGGTGAGAGAAGGCAAGAATTAATCCATGCTTCATCATCGAGGGCAAGGAAAGTAGATGGCTAGGACTCAAAATATCATCATCTAGTGCCATTGGAGTCATTATTTCTTTATCTATGCACTGGGCGAGTCTCGAACCCATGTCCTTTGAGGGCTAGTGTAAGTAGATTCAGAGCCATTACAATTATTAATAAAGGAGTGAAATATGAATGAGATTATAACTGGTATAAATAAGGGAAGAAAAAATGTGTTTAAAAATAAACAAAACACATTTCTAGGGGTTGATTTTTATTTTATTCTTTTAATTAATAAATTAATAGTTAACGTGCTGATGAGTTGAGGTTAACTTACACTCAAGATGAAAGGGTAGTTATTTTTGGTTCAGAATTGTTATTAATTATTAATATTTTTTATTTGTTTTTAAGTTTATTTTTTCCTTCACAATAATCATTAAAATTATTTAGATTATTCATTTATGTAGGGATTTATATTTGAAACTAAAAAATGGCCCTTACGAATTTATTGGATTTTTAATTGTATATTTTAAAGGGATTTGAGTGTTTGTTTCAATTAAGTATTATTTACATATTTTTTAGTTTCTCTTTGTGTTTTCCTTTCTTCTTCCTTCTCTTGATTTGATGGTCATATGGTGGTCTTCTTAGAAATGAACTCAATTTATTTTTGGAGTTTTTTGGGGTCCTAGTCAATTAAGGTGCACAAGTGAGTTTTGGCCGAGTTTTTTTTTTGACTATTTGATGTTAGTTTGTATTTCAATAGGGTCTTAATTTGAATTCAAATCATCTATAAATACACAAACATATTAATGATTTTATACATCTAGAGATCATATAAAAAATATCTAGAATTTATTGTTCACAAGAATCTATTGAACATCTACTAGCATTTTAGAGAAGTCAAACAAGTCATTTAGAAAGTATTTATTGTAACACTTAAGTTTATGTTAAAGCAACAAATTGCATTGTAGAGGTTTCTCTATATGGTGAATAAATACAACTATTGGAGTGTTGTTTTTTATACTATACACCATTGAGGGGCCTAGTAAATATCAAGGAAACTCAACTATTATTTGGTGCAATGTGGGTCCCAAAACATATTGTGTATGCATGAGCTAGGATAACTTGTAACCATCATATTTTTGAATATACTAGAACTCAAATAGGGTCATAACAATAGAGGTTGCATATACTTGGAATGTATGTAGGAAATGTAGAACTAGTAGAGGGTAATTTACACTCAAATATCAAAAGGAAAGGATTCCAAAGCTTAAGCCTATGACATGGGGTATAGCTCTCACGAGGACTCAATATAGATAAATGATTGTAATAATGATAACAAAGGGTGTATCAAGGATATAATAAGGATACCACGTACATGGAACTGATGGACAATCGTAACCTAATGCAAGATAGTTATAAATACTAAAAATTTAAGAAAGTGAGTGGTATAATAGTCAACTAATAAGGGGTCTATGCAACATAAGGTTATAATGGCAAGACTAAGTATCCCTATATCTATATCAACTTATTTAGTATAATGGAGGACATATGCAATGATAAACACATACATTCACAATAACAATAAATAATTCATATCTAATCTACTAAGTAAATAAATGAAAGATAGTATAGATGGAGATACTTACCTTTGGGTGGACTCATCAACACCTAAATCTCCCCCTTTGGCTCCAATGACACTTTGAAAGAGATGTTGTAGGTTGAAGACCTCAAATAGCAAGATTAAGACCTGAGTAATCTTATTTGGGGACTCCAAAGACCAGGTGTACCTCTTTGATTTGACTTATCCTATTAAACTTTGAAAACCATAAGCAAGACCAAGCCTCCAAGATAAGACTCTAAACCTATAATTCCTTCAAATACTACTTAGGAGAAAAAATGCAAGTGAAAGTAGAGTAGATGAGCGTGTTATATTATTTAAGAATAAAATATGACCCCTATATATTTGAATCATACCCAAAACTAACCTTAAACTCTAAGCTGACACTATTGACAAGGCTTATATAGTTGGAAAGATGTTAGATAATACAATATTGTATTGGCCATGTCAATATAATACAAATGATAAAGATACAATTTAAAATTATATAAACCAAGACAATATAATACAAGGAGAGATAAGTATAAAATAGATTGTATCAGGCTAGTCGATACATAAAGATATATGAAAGCTAGAAAATTTGATCATAAAGTAGATGGGAAGGTAAGAGATACGGAGACTCAAAGTAGATGAGGTTGATAGTAATGAAGGTATGATAAAATAGTGTGCAAACATCTCTAAAAAATTACCACAAGTTGATTCCACCCCATTCCCATTTCACCCTTTAAGGCATGCATTCAAGGAGAGGGATGTGCTAACAATCCCCTACAAGAAAAACTATCAGTCAAGTGATAAAGATAACAAGTGTATACATATGACTAAGAGGAAGCTCATCATGTGTTACAATAGTGTAATGAAGGATGGCACTTTATGATAGATACATAGCAACACCAAAAAACATAACTAAAACTAAATGCTGAAGGAATTACTGATAAATAATTTATAACTAAACATATCCTATACATACCTTGGCTTACCTTTCAATTGAAAAATTCCATTTAAGTACTATAATCTCGATCATGGAGGGTGTAATAATTACGTTTGAGAAACCCTAGGATACATGGCTAAAAATAAATAAAAATAATGTGTGTACACACAAGTTGGTTAATATATGGATGTAAAATTTATAACTCTTAGAAATTATTGAAAACTTAGAAAATTTGGCATGCTGAGATTAATAAGGCTAGGTTAGAACCAAAAGATCCGATAAATCTAGAAAAATACTAGGGAAAATTGGCAAGGTGAAATTCCAAGGCTACTTACGATTGAAAAACCTAAGAATGCATCCAATGTAAGATAAATGACAATCCAAATCAAATAAAGGACACAAAGAATTATCGAATGATATTAAAAATATCAATTTAAGAGAAATCAAACTCAAACAAAAATGTGAAAAAGTAAAATTAAACTTAAATGGCTTACAAAAAAGGTGAAACATGAAATCATGAAAGGATAAAGGGGGGCCAAATGGCCCACAAAAAAATAGAATATAAAACTCAAGGTCCCAAACATAACTAAGAGAAATCTTAGAAATATAAGTCAATGACAAAGAGAGAATCTTGTAACAACTCAAAGATGCAACTTCTATTTTAAGGATGGAAAATCTAAAATTGTCATAATGCTAATGTGTCTAAAAACACCTAAAGAATAAGAAGTAAAGAAGATGGGGGAAATTTAGAAACAAACATGCTTTTCAGGGGATAAATTGGAGAGAGGGAAAAGAGGACATCACTAGGTAAAAAAATGGTATTTTTTAGAATGAAGGCACTCAAATCAAGTTGGAAAGACTAAAAGTTTTCAACATCAATGCCCCTAGAGAGCCTTGCCTAGAAAACATAAACTTAATCTAACTTAAGCTAACTAAAAGATGCTATAAAATTCTTTTTTTGTGACTTTGATTCTACGAGTTTATTACTTATCCATCATGGTTTTTTTGTCCTCTACCTCCACTAATTTTCCTTCTTCCTCTTAAGGATCTTATTCCACCTCTAGAGTTTATGTGTTGCCTCCAAGAAAAAAATTCTTCTACCTTCAATAGACATTGACAGGGTTCTTCGATAGCTCTCAGGTTAAGTAAACTAATCTCATCTTGAACATCAATACACAACCCATTCATGCTTCTGGCCACTTTTTTTGGGCCATCTTCTACATGTCTGACACTTATAATGAGCTTATAAAAGTCCTTAGTATATTATTTAATGTGCATCTTATTTTTCCTTAGGTTCTACAATTTCCTAAACAAACTTATCTGATAGTTTGAAGGTAAGAGTTTAGCCTTAAATTTCATCACCATTCTATCCCATACTTGATTATATCCTTACCTTTCCTTTGTCTCTTAGTTTGTACATGATCCCACCATAAAGATGCATAGCCTTTAAAATTTATGCAAGAAAAATTTACTTTTGTTGGTTCCTCCATTAAGTCAATCAAAGTATTTATCTGTCTTTGTGAGCCAATCTATAAGTTCTTTAGCGTTCAAACCTCCATTGTAAAAAAGTGTATCTAGCTTTCACTTGTTGGCAAACTTTGAAACAACTCTAAGAAATATACCCTGAGCTTCATTCTCCATATATTCCTCTTCAAACTATTAAACTCCCAATTATTTATCAAGACTCACATCTTTAACATAAGTTCCTCTTCTTTGTGATGTCTCCATTGCATCCAATCTTACTTGGATTCCTCTCATCATCTTTGCTAAATTTTTAATTATAAGTGCTTCTACTCTTACACCTCTTCTAATGTGATTACCTATGTGCACCATCACTTCTCCTTGTTTAAAGATTCTCTTTCAAAACTTGTTAATGATTCAACTAGAGTATTGACAACACAACCAAGTAAGGGAAAACAACCTCACTTTGATACAAATTTGGCATAGGCATAAGGTGCAAGGGGGAAAATAAGAGGATACCTCACTCTTCGACAATGATTCTCTCACTCTTTAAGTCTTAGAGACACAAAACACAAGACACACATAGAGATAGAGAATCTTTTTATTGAATTTGAAATAAAATTACATTTAGAGATAGCTATTGGGATCATGGTGTTCACATCACACTTATAAGCCTAAATATTTGCGTTCTACTTTGAGACCTTCCTTTTTCCTTCTATTCGGTCTACTTCCAAATATCTATCTTCCAACTCTTCACTTATCTCTCTATCTCTTTCTTTTGAGAGAATTTCTCTTTAATTATTGGCCTAATATGTTTTCCTTTCCCACTCATTGGCCTTCTTGATTTCTCTCTCAAACTATCCACAATTCCTATGGGATTTGTTGTAATAGTCTCATGGCCACAACAAACTGAAATCTCTAACCAATATCTTTTGAGCAAGACCCAAAATGCCCCATTTAGAACTTTATCATGAAAACTATGGTCATTTGAATTTTTTTGTGGTGTTCGAATTGAATAATGTCTCTATGCACTCCTGCAAATCTACAAATTTATTAAATTCACAAAATATATATCAAGCACCTATTTCTTTTAATATGGTCTCCATGCTCTATGGATTTGTGGATGTATAAAATCCACTTCCTCTGTAATGACTTTGATAGAGATATTTATGAATAAGACATGACTGTGACATTTGTCACTTCCATAGACTCATGAACTTTGTGAATAATTATGACCTCTATGGGGCTTTATTGAGGCTGATCACTCTAAGTTGGTTTTGACTATGACATTTTTCCTCTTTCATGGAATCACAAATTATTTGAAATTTATGTGGTCACTAAGAACTCCATGAGTTGATATTGAGACTATCAAAATCCATGATCCCATTTTGTGGCCTACATGAACTCTATTATGTACATAAACTTATATAATTTCATGGCTTCATATTTCATACACAAACTTCAAAAATTCTATGGAGACTTTTTGAGGCTATGGATTTCATACATTTCATGGGGTGTTCTCAAGGCTAAAAATTTCTTGATAATGTGACTTCATGGAGTCCATGAACTCCAAGACACTTAGGCTGAAGATCTTTGAAACTATGTGAACCACTTAATAACTCATTAGCTCCACAACAGTGTCCATGGGGCCCTAGACTTGATCAGAAATACAAACATGTAATGAATTTATGGCTTGTGTTATATTGTGGACTTAGTGGCATATGAAAAAATAAAATGTGGATGCCACAACATTACAACTTAGAGTTGCAGGGAGAAATGTGACCTAGAATGTGATTAATGTGATCTTTGATATCCTAGAATGTGACTTGAGACCCCTTATTGAAAATTACACAAAATTCATACTATATTTTTGGGTGATGTAAGATTCCTTGTTCACCTTGGATGCTCTTGCATCAGCTTTGGTCAATTTTTAAAACTCATTACGTAATTTGGGCCACAATCTAATCCTTATTTTACACATCCATCATTTTAAAAACAAACCCCCTTAATAGGGCAAGTCAATCTTGACATCTTAGTGTTTGAAGGAAAAATCAACATAAAGCATTAAACCACTATATTCAAAAACTTGAGGCATACTTGTTGGTCAATTATTTCATCAATACCTTTTTTTGACTTCCACCTTACTAAGATTCTTTACTCTTGTACGTCCTCTAGCTTATCTTATTTTATTTTAAAACTGTCATGTTTTATTCTCATATTACCTTGTACTTTTGACTTATTTAAATTGAGTGCACTAGTGTTCCCCTTCCCATTTTTAAGTCCTAATCATTTTAAGTCAACACAAGTGTTCATTGTGTTTAATTTGAATTCAAATATCATCTATAAGTAGACAAACATTATAGTTAATTTAGACATGTAATCTAACAATTATTAATATAAAATATATTGAACACTCATAGGTATTTTAAAAGACACCAAATAATCATTAAAGCATTTATTACTATTGAAGCTAATATACCTTGTGGATTGCTTTTGGAGTATGATCAAGTTTTGCATGTCACTCTAGAATGATTTATATTTATGCATATAATTATTTTTGATATAATTTCTTAGAGTGGTTTCCATTGCTTGGGGTTTGAAAAATACTAAAATGGTTTTATTATTCACTTAATTTTCTACATACCTCTTAAACTCACTTTATTTTCTTTAAACTTCAAATATCGTAATTATTAGAAGCTAAGAAGAAAAATATCTATTTTACATATATATTGAAACTATGAATTTAGAGTAAGAATGCTAAGTCAAAATATTTAAATTAAAAAAAAAAAAAAAAAAAAACAAAAACAAAAACAAACAAACAAAAAAAAAACTGGAACCGTACATAAATACCCTACATTTAAATTTTAAAAAATATGGATTAAAAATTATTATTATTTTAAACATGTATTATTTTAACTGAGAGAATATGTATTATTTAAATTACATTTAAATGTAATCCAACCTTAAAAAAACCTTTCATTTTCTTATATTAATTTAGATTATAGGAAAGGTTGTTAGGAGACACTAGCCATGCATGTAACTTCAAATGCAACCATGTAGAATCCATCCACATCACAATATATATATATATATATAACCTTTTGGTAACAAGTTCCCATATTATTAAACATTTTAAAAAGACAGTTAAATTTGATTGCCATATGTATCCCTCCATCCCTTTTTTCCTTTCTAAGATTTTTAACTGCCAAAAAAAAAATTAAAATCAAATAGCGATGAGAAAGAGAGATTTTTTAAAGACCATGAAAATATATTAAAAAAATTACGATATATTTAAAAAATTGTAATAAAATATATTTCATATATTTATTTATTTTATTTTATTTTTAATATTTCCTTCTTTAAAAATGAAAAGGTTCCTAATTTTTAAAAATTAATGTTGAAAAGGGTTGTAATGGTTAAAAGGCAATGTTAAATGAAACTTTAATATATTGTAATAATGTTCATTCATATTTAATAGTTTGTGATATTGTTGAACCATTTTGTGAGGACTCTAATTTTTAATAGAAAATGATAATTAAAAAATTTAGATGCGAATGAGAGATGACCGATACCAATTGCAGGAATTTAATCTATGGAGGGGGTCTTCATCCCCCCACCTCTATTGTCTTTGTTGCTTATTTTATATCCTCGAGGAGGAGATGGACAACAAGCGTGAGGAGAGGAACTCCTCTAATTTTGAGACCTCTAACTGCGAGAGTGGTGGCATCTCCCCCCATGCCCATGACCCCAAGAGGGGAGTGGTGAGGAGGGGAATCAATAGGTTCACAATTGATAACACAAGGAGCATTCCCCCAATGGTCTAGGAGGAGAGATGGTGAAGCTAGACTTTATTTTTTTGGATTTATATCTGAAGGGTAACATTATAAATCACAACTTATTAGTTATAGAAACATAGTCCGCAAGAGAGTTTTTGGGGATGTGACTTTTCCACCCATTTTTTTGTATGATTAACATTGTAATATATATATTTTTAAATTAATGGAAGTGAAATTTTCAATCAAAAAATAGATGTAATACTATTAAAAACATATAATTCAAACCCACTAAAATCCAAGTCCAATCACAACAAAGAGTACCATCAAATGTCAATAGTAATGTTACTTTTGTGCTTAAAGGGATAGAGTCTTCTATATAATTCGTCCTCTATATAATTCAAGAAGATGTCTTCAAGGTTATCTTTATAGGGTTGAAGGACATGGTAAATTTGAATGTAATATTTTTATGTTGTTTAATGTAGATATTAAAAGGTGAAGAGTTATTCATGAAAGAGAAACTATTTCAACTTCTATAATAAATTTTTAACATTTGTGTTTTTACTATTATATATACAAATAATTGATATATATAGTATAATATATAATTAGTGAAAGATGCATAATTATATATCTCCATCAAAAATATGTTATATTTGTAAAATATAAATTGATTAAAAAAAGATATTTGACATTTACAACATATTCATTTCCTTTATAATTTTTTAATTATTATTTAATATGATTTTTAATATCATTTAAATCCAAACCATTTTAATGTTATATTTTTTATGATCTATTTTTATTTCAATGAAATTTATTATAAATGATAATTCTTGAATGTGTATGCCACAAGCTATGTGCCGCCTAATGGGGGAGTGTTCCATGAATTATGAGCAGCGTGCCCTTTGATGGGCTACCATAAAGGCCACCACTACCACCTCCTAGGAGGCACAAAAGTTGATCACGCAGTCATGGCCACTTCTACCCTCACTTTCACCAAGGGGGATTAGAGATTACTACCACCACATGTTAAATATGATACAATGCTCTCTTAGAGGGGTTCTCCTACTGACATTACCACTCAAACTCAGTGCTCTGATGGTTAGTCAATTGATATGACCTTGGACCCCTTGGATCGTTGTGTGGCACCGAATATTCTTATTGCAATCTTTCATTTGGACTACTCTACCACCTAATGATGATCCCCCACCTCCTCCCTTGGATTTTGTGACTTGTACTTAAATTCTATTGTTGATGTAATATAAATTTACTTGTCATGTTTTGGTTAGCCTTGTTTTCTCTTCCTTATCTTTTATGTCTCATAAATAACAACACTCTTTTAATATATAACCTTTATATACTTTATTATTTTTATATAATAAAATTTTATTAAAATAATCTAATAATAACAAATTTTATTATTGATGAAATAATAAATTACTAACCCAAAAAACCTTACAAATTGAACCTTAACCTCTTCTATAAGAGAAGATTTGCCAATGTTAATTCCATATTTATAAATCCATGAAAACTTTATATAAATATATTCACAATTATGTAACTAATTGAAATATATAAAAAGAGAAAGTTTTGGATTATAAAGGAAATATATTTTTATAATTATAAATGAAATATAATTATTTTTAGATTTAATTTTTTTTTGTAATTATACATTTTAGAT
Source organism: Torreya grandis (assembly GCA_037957365.1). NCBI lineage: Eukaryota > Viridiplantae > Streptophyta > Pinopsida > Cupressales > Taxaceae > Torreya > Torreya grandis. The sequence goes on along the minus strand of JARHVA010001538.1, from coordinate 99,519 downwards.
CAATATCCCAGATTCATAATAAAAATAACACATTTCAAAAAACTTTAAATTTAATTTTTATGCAAAAAAATCAAATTTATAAAAATAATATTATAAAAATATTAAAAAAATTAAATAACATATAAATACCTTCCCAACTCAAAAAAAACAAAAAACAAACCAACATTCTCCAACAACAACAACAACAACAACAACAACAACAACAACCAAAAAAAAAAAAAAAATCTAATCATACATGTAAAATCTAATTGTAGTCATATACATATGAAATAAAATATATTCAATTTTCTTTAACAATATATATAAATTTGGTCAAATTGAGAAGAATTAATCAAAATTGTATAAAAATTACGTAGATAAAATTTTACCTTTTACTAGTTTATATTAGAAAATAATTGACGATAAGAATGACAAAAATCAGGTCACAATTTTCGATTTCATCTGTTATCAGAGATAGAAATATTGAGGTCACCCAAAACTATGCTGAGGCCATCAACTTTTTGATCTTCTAATACCGACTTCATATCTCTGAGGTTGAATGCGTCAACTGATGGAAGCGAAAAATGGCCATTGGACATCTCCGAGGTGACATATGACAGACAATCATCCATCTATGCCAGGATTGATGTCAAAATATGCATCAGGGTTCTGTTCTCTAGCATTGGATTCTCCATGTTGAGATCCCACATGCAAAAAGTTAAATGCATGTACAAAGACGAAGAGTGATTTTTGTCATCTTCCATATCACAGGTTCAAATCTCATCATTGTCGTTTTCACTGGGCTTGCTTGGGGTTTCATTCTCTTTATGGATTTGCATGAGGATATCATTAAATCGATGGATCAAATCTGATGAGAGCAGGACAGAATTAATCCATGTTTTATCATCCATGGTAAGGAAAGTCTGATGGCCAGGACTAGAACTATCATCGTCTAGTGCTATTGGAGCCATTATTTCTTTGTCTGTGTACTGAGCGGGATTCGAACCCATGCTTGTGAGGGCTAGTTTAAGTGGATTCAGAGCCATCATATTTATTAGTAAGGGAGTAAGAGATGAATGAGATTATAATTGGTATTAATAAGGGAAGAAAAACTATGTTTTACAATAACCTAAAGGTTTTAAAATAAACTAAATACGCTTTTAGGGGTTGATTTTTATTTTATTTTTCTAATTAATAAATTAATAGTTGATATGTTGAGGAGTTGAGGTTAACTTACACTCAAGTGAAAAGGATAGTTATTTTTAGTTTGTAATTGTTATTAATTATTAATATTGTCTATTTGTTTTTGAGTTTATTTTTGCCTTCTTAATAATTATTAAAATTATTTAGCTTATTCACATATGTAGGGATTTATGTTTGATACTTAAAAATAGCTTTTAAGAATTTATTAGTCATTAAATTGTATATTTTAAGGGATTTGATTGTTTATTCAAATTATAAGTATTATTTATATAATTTGTAGTTTCTTTTCATGTCTTCCTTTCTTCTTCCTTCCTTTGATTTTAGGATTATGTGGTGGTCTTCTTAGAAATGAACTAAGTTCACTTTTGGAGTTTTGTGTTGTCTTAGTCAATTAGGGTGCACAAGTGGGTTGCGGCCTAGTATTTTCCACTTTTTTGATCATTTGATGTTGGTTTGTATCTCAGTAGAGTCCTAATTTACATTCAAGTCATCTATAAATACACAAACATCTTAATGCATTTAAACATCTAGAGATCTTATAAAAAACATCTAGCATTAATTGTTCACAAGAATGTATTGAGCATCTACTAGAATTTTAGAGAAGTCAAATAAGCTATTTAGAGAGCACTTATTGTAACTCTTAAGTTTATCTTAAAGCAACACATTACATTACAAGGGTTTCCCTAGATGGTGAATAACTGCAACTATTAGAGCGTTATTTTTTTGTACTCTACACTGTTGTAGGGCCTATTAAATATCAAAAAGCTCAACTATTCTCTAGTGTAGTGTGGGTCCCAAAACATATTGTGTATGCATGAGCTAGGATAACCTATAACTATCATCTTTCTCAATATACTAGGATGCAAATAAGGTCATAACAATAGAGGTTACATATACTTGAAATGTAGGTAGGGGCCTAGAATAACTATAGACCTAATAGAGGGTAATTTACTCTCAAATGTCAAGAGGAAAGGGTTTCAAAGCCCAAGCCTATGGCATGGGGTATAACTCTCAATAGGACTCAATATAGATAAGTGATTGTAACAATGATAATAAAGGGATGTATCAACGATATAATAAGGATACCACATGCTTGGAACTGATGAGCAACAGTAACCTAATACAAGATAAGTTATAAATACTAAACTATTAAAAAAGTGAGTGGTGCAATAGTCAACTAATTGACAATATATGAAACATAAGGTTATAAAGGCAAGCCTAAGCAATGTTATATCTATATCAAATTATTTAGTATAATGAAGGGCTTAGGAAATGATAAACACATACATTTACAATAACAATAAACAAGTAATATCTAATCTACTAAGTAAATAAATAAAATAGAGTAGAGATAAATATACTTACCATTGGGTGGACCCATCAACACCTCAATCTCCCCCTTTGGCTCCAATGACACTTTACAAGAGATGTTGTAGGTTGAAGACATCAAATAGCAATATTAAGACCTAGATAACCTTTGTTGGGGTCTTAAAGACTAGGTGTACCTCCTCGGTTTGACTTTTCCTATTGAAATTAAAATACCATAAGTAACACTAATCCTTCAAGATAATACTCTAAACCTCTAATTTATTCAAACACTACTTAGGAGCAAAACTACAAGTGCAAGTAGAGTAGATGAATGTGTTATAGTGTTTAAGAATGATATATAATCCCTATATATGGATTTAATACCTAAAACTAATCTTGAATTCTAATCCAACAATATTGACCAAGCTTCTATAGTTGTAAAAATGTTAGCTAACACAATATTATATTGGCCAAATTGATACAATACAAATGCCAAAGATATGGTTCAAAATTATTTAAGGCAAGCCAATATAGTATAAGGAGAGATAAGTATGAAATAGATCGTATCATCCTGGTTGATATAATAGGATATATGAAAGCTAACAAATTTGAATAAAAATTAGACAAAAAGGTAAGATAGAAGGAGACTCAAAGGAGGTGAGATTGATAGTAGTGAAGGTATGATAAAATAGTTCACCATAAGCCAATATGAGCACATTACTAGTGCACCTTTTAAGCTGTGCACTCCAGGATATTAAGGCATGGAAAAGCCCCTAAAAAATAAATTATCATTAAAGTGATAAAGATAACAAGTGCATACATATGTTTCCAGAGAAGCTCATCACATGTCATAATAGTGTAATGTGAGATGGTATTCAAGATAGATACAAAGCAACCCTAAAAAACATAACTAAAAAGAAATGCTAAAGGAATTACTAATAAATAAATAAATAGAATTACTCATACATACCTTGACTTACTTTTCTATTGAATGACTACATGTAAGTACTATAGTCTCAATCATGGAAGCTGCAATAACTACATTTAATAAACCCTAGGATACAAGGCTAAAAACAAAAAAATAATAATGTGTGCATACATAAGTTGGTCAATAAATAGATGTAAAAGCTATAGTTATTAAAAATTATTTAAAACCTTGGAAATTTTGGCATGATGAGATTGATAAGGATAGGTTTAAACTAAAAGATCCTAGGAAGTTGAAAAAGACTATGGAAAATTAGAAAGGTGAAATGCCAACATTACTTATGATCGAACAACATAAGAATGCATCTAATGTAAGATAAATGACAATCCAAATCAAACAAAGGATACAAATAACTATCAAATGTTAGTAAAAATATCAATGTAAGAGAAACCAAACTCAAACAAAGATGTGAAAAAGTAAAAACAAAATTAACTGGTCAACAAAAAAGGTGAAACATGAAAGCATGAAAGGAAAAAAGGGGACCGAATGGCCCACAAAAAAAGAGAATAGAAAACTAAAAGCCCCAAACATAACTAAGATAAATCTTAGAAAGATTAGGCAATGACTAAGAGAGCATTTTGCAACAACTCAAAGATGCATCTTCTATTCTAAGAATTAAAACGCTAAAATTATCATAATGTGAACATGTCTAAAAGCAACTAAAGAATAAGAAGTAAAGAAGATGAGGGATATTTAGAAATAAACCTATGTGTCAATGGGGGGAAATGGAGAGAGGAAAAAGAGGATGTCACCAAGGCAAAAATATGGTCTTTACTAGAAGTAAGGTACTCAAATCAAGTTGGCAAGGCTAAGAGTTTTCAACATCAATGTCCCTAGAGAACCTTACCTAAAAAACATAAACTTAAGCTAACTAGTGAAGTATAAATATCATTCCATGAAGGCTAGTATGCATGAAAAATAAAAGGATCTTAACTTCCCCTAATGTGTTCCACATTTCCTAGGACCTCTTATAGATTCGTTAGTCTAATTTGAAGATTACATACTTTTTTGAGAAAGTAGGTGGCATTATAATGTAATATATATATATATAGGTAATAATGTAATGAGACCTCCTACCCTAACCTAATAGCCTACCACACCTCAATGGACTTTAGCTCTATCATGAGACCAACTGTGTAGTTTGAGTTTCAATTGGAATATGAGATGTGCCATAAAAATCATGTCTTTTAGTGTGATCTAACCTTTAAGATATAATTTACCTTTTAACATTGCTTTTTATTATGATATGACTTTTAACTTATTTGATTTTTTGAATTTTTCTTCTCCATACGGATTCAAAAAAACCAACAATAGGTGCTAAAGATGACTATCACAAGAGAGTTTACACTTAGACATTAGAGAGGAGAACCTAGACACCATGGTGTATAAAGACTCTTAGACTTTCATCTTAGAAAAGAGTGTAACTCAAAACCAATCTTGGTGATCCCAAAATAAAAGTGTGAAATCGGGAAATCGTACAAGTGAGCATAGAATGATTGGGTTGAACCAATAAAAAAAAAGGTATAAAAGAATATGGTACAATAATAGGTAGGTTGAGACATCATCATAAAAAAGAGTAAAATGTGGATGAAGGCATGCTGATAGATTGTTATAGTTTTACCACAAGAGAATATAACTAACTTTAAGTAAGGAAAACACTACTCTCAATTATTGTATTATATTTATAAAAAGACACCTAGATAGGGTCGGGAGTAAAAACAAACTATGTAACAAAATGAATAATGTTGGGTGTTTGTAAGGAAGCATAGTTGATTCTCTAAGTGTTATCATGAAATTCACAATTTTAAAAACTAAGAGGTGTAGAAATGACAAAAGACCTAAGGACCAAATATAGGTATTAGGGATAATGTGAAAGAAACCCAGAGGTGTATAGATAAATCAAGTCTAAGTTGCAATGTAAAAGACTCAAAGTACAACCTATAAAAAATACTAGCTTAACATAATATACATTAACTATGTTATGCCCTTATCCTATGGCATGTCTAGGGACATGTGTGGTCTAATTATGGCATACATACCTAATTTATATTCTTGTCATATTTATCTATGTTATTTTGAGGTTGGGATATGGAATAACCATGGATAAATAGACTATATATAAGAGATAGTATTTATTCTTAAAGGAGGATACTACTAATTCTATTCTTATTGCATTGTTGTGGAGGTTTCCCTCTCAAAGTGGCTCAGTCATAGTATTCAAGTATTCTATTCTTTTGTCAATTGCTATTGTGGATCTACTTATCTTGTTATTAATATGTGATATATTATTCTATTATTTCAAATCATATAATTAATTCCATTACAATTAGTATCAGAGCTTCAATTTGGGCAAGTTTTTGTGGCACATTTTTTAAAGATCTAGCATCCTGAACACTAGAAGGTCAAAAACATAACTTGTGATCTAGGAATAATTGAATTTTTTCATCACCATAATTTTATTCATAGATTTTAAAAAAATAAAAATAAAGTTTAAATGAAAATTTTAAAAATAATAAAAAATACTAAAATTTTTGTAACCTTGTGCAAATTAACAGTCATTGGATTCATCTCTACTAGATGATCATAATGATATATTCTATCGGTACAATTTTTTGGGATAAAAATTTCTACCCTTGTGCACATTAGTAGTCAGTTAATTCATCTTAATAAGGTAATCATAATAGTATTATTTGTTGATACATTTTTTTAGGGCTGCAACCCTCCTAGGGTTTGTGCATGGTTGGGACTAACACTCATGGATGTATAAAAGGGAAATAAATGCCTAAAATTCCTTGAAAGGATGACATGGATTCTAAAACTTTGGATCTAAATATTTCAGTGGTGGTTCAACACCTTCAATTAGAGTTACATGGCATGGTACAGAAAGATGATATCCATGTAGTTTAATGGGAAGACATGGAGATGAGAGGAGAGATGAATGGATTAAGGGATCAATTACAAAAACTAACTAGACAATTATCCAACCTTATAACTCAACATTTTATAAATAACTCTCCACCACTCTAGTTTAGGTCTCTGAATCTAAACAATTCTAGTGTCAATCAGGGGTTGAAGCTCATGTTGCCAAAAGTGGACTTGCACAAGTTTGATGGTAAGGATCTACTCACATGGCTTACTCAAATTAAAAATTTATTTGATCTAAATCAGACTCCTTATTTACAAAATTTGGTCATGGCCTCTCTGTACTTGGAACATGAGTAGTTCATTTGGTATCATTAGTTGTGTGCTCAAAATAAAAGAAGGGTGTCCCATTTTCATGGTCGATATTTTTTGAAGAGTTGCAGATCTACTATCACAATAATGTCTATGAAAAATACTTTATACATCTAACCAAACTATTCTAAATCAAGACTATAAAGGATTACATTCATCAATTTCAAAATCTCTCCTTACGTGTGGTAGATATCACTAAGGAAAATATAACTCACATATTTTTGGGTGGCCTCAAAGATAACATCCATTTCAAAGTTCACATGTTTCATCCCAATAATGTATCTAAAGCCATACCAATGGTACATTGGATAAGGAAAAAGAGTTGATCAAATGAATACCTTTCACTTATGTTCATGAATACACTTCCTAGCACCACCATTTTTATAGCCTACTAGATTGACCCCTTAATAAATTGAAGACAAGCGTTCAAAAGGTTTGTGTTTTGGATACAATAGTAAATGGAGTAAAGGACATTGATGTGATGAAAATAAGTTATTTTATATTGAAGGCACCAATGCGGAGGAAGAAGATGATGAGGTTTCAGGGGTAGGTTTGGAAGAACCTGAAGATGAATCTGAGGTTCTCAACCTACTTTTTCCTATCATTCATTTCCAAGCATTAGTACTCCTCAAATGCTTAAGGTGGTGGTTTTCTTTAAGAAATAGAAGATGGTTGTATTAATTGAATTTGGGAGTACACATAACTTCATAATAGTAAGCTGACTACTCATTTAAACTATTTCATTTACCTAGCTTTGGAATTTAAGTTCATGATTGTAGATGGTGGTATAGTCAACTATTTTATAAAATACCATAGCACTAATCTTAATATAGGAGACTACTTGTTAGATTCCCCTATGTTTGTTATTCTCATGGGAGGAGCTGACATTATTTTTGGAATGCAACGGCTCACTAATTTGGGCACTTTTGAGATGAATTTCCAATAATTCTTCATGAAGTTCCATTCATAAGACATGACCTTTGAACTATACGGATTACAGGCTAAATATCCACAACTAGATAGTTTCGAACAGATGCCAAAGATTTTCAAAAAATGTGGTTAGTCATTTTTGGCATGCTTATTTTACATAGAGGTTCAACCAACCAAGGTGTCTACACATCTTGATTTGCAATGGATTCTGGATGATGATTCTATTATTTTTAGTTTCATGCTAAAAGGACTTCCTACAAGATGCACACATGATCATGACATTAGGTTGATTATGCTAAGTACACCAGCCAACATCATACCCTACAGGTATCCCTATGCCCAAAAGAGTGAAATTAAAAAGATGGTATAAGCTATGTTGGATTTCAGAATCATCTGACATAACCAAAGTGAATATTCCTCCCATGTGGTCATGTTGTTGAAGAAGGATGACACTTGAAGGATGTGCCTAAACTATAGATAACTCAATAAGTACACCATCAAAGATAAATGTCTTATTCTAATAACTAATGATTTGATATATGAGTTTCATGGTGTTGTTTATTTTACCAAGTTATACCTTTACTCTATTTATCATCAAATTTGAATTTGTGATGAGGACATACCTAAAACCACTTTCATAACTCATGAAGGCCATTATGAATTTATGATCATGCCTTTTGGCTTCACAAATGCACCATCTATATTTCAGAGTTTGATGAATACTATTTTTAGGTCATTTTTTAGAAAGTTTGTATTAATATTTTTTGATGATATCCTCATCTACAACAAAAATTGGAAAAACCATTTGAACCATGTGAAATAAGTAATTTTAGTTTTGGAACAATATCAGTTGTATGCCAAAACTTATAAATGTGATTTTGGTGTCCAAGAGGTGAAGTACCTAGTTCATATTGTCTCACATGAAGGAGTGGAATTTTATCCTAAAAAATCCAAACAATGATGGAGTGGCAGGTTCTCAAGACCCTCAAGAACCTCTGAGGATTTTTGGGGCTAACTAGTTACTATCATAGGTTTATCAAAAATTATGGTATCATTGTAGCCCCACTCACCTATTTATTGAATATAGAGTCTTTATAGTGGACTAATTTAGTTACCAAGGAATTTGAACAATTGAAAATGGCCATGTGCACAACTCCAGTTTTGGCACTCCTAATTTTTCAAAAACTTTTCTGGAGTGTGATGCATTTGGATATGGCATGGGGACCATACTTATGCAATAAGATATACCAGTAACATTTTAAATTCACCAACTAAAGGGAAGAAATATATTAAACCAATCTATGAAAAAGAGATGATGGTTATTCTACATGTAGTCAATCAATGGAGACCTTATATGATGGGTAATCACTTTCAGGTAAAGATTGGTCATGATAGCCTCAAATATTATTTGGAACAATGATTGTCATTTAAAAAAAATATAAATAGGCAATTAAAATGTTAGGCTATGATTTTAAAATAGTGTATAAGAAATGAAAAGAGAATGTGGTGGTAGATGTCATCTCCCAGTGGGATAAATTAGTTGAGGCATTATTATGCACCATGACCATGTGGTAGGAAAATTGACTAGAGGAAGCAAGATCAAAATGAGAGAATGAAAGTGCTACCATGGATTTGATTCAAAATATTTAGCAGGGTTCCAATGAATCTTAAAAAATTACATGGAAAGAGAATACATTATGGTATAAAGATAAATTATACCTCTGTAAGCATTCTCTCCTCAAACATAAAATTTTTCAGGAACTTTATGTCTCTCCACTCGAAGGTCACTCTAAATTTTTGAAATCATATCATAAAATCAATAAATATTTATTTTGGGAAGGAATCAAGGGGATGTCCAAAAATATTTGGCCGAATACATGATATGTCAATAGAACAGAGGGGAAACCATTAAGACACTAGGTATTTTGTATCCTTTATCCATCCCCAACCAATGTTGAGAGGAGATTTCCATGGATTTCATTACTAGGTTACCACATTCTGAGTGTAAAAATGTTATTATGATAGTTTTGGATTGACTCACCAAGTATGCTCATTTTTATTCTCTATCCCAACCTTTTGTTTCCACTACAGTAGCTTCTAATTTTTTAAATACCATCCATAAATTGCATGGTACTCCAAGAATCATTGTAAGCAATTGAGATCCCTTATTTACTAGTAATTTTTTGACTAAATTATTTACATGTTTTGATACCCAATTGGCTCATGGTTCATCTTATCATCCCCAATCTGATGGATAAATAGAGGTATTCAACAAATGTCTAGAAGGGTATTTCCAGTATTTTGTTTCTAATAAATAGGAAAAATGGGTTCATTGGCTTCCACTTACCAAATGGTAGTATAATACTTCTATTCATAGTTCATCCAAAATGTATCCCTTTGTGTCCTTGTATGGATATCACCCTCCATCAATCACTTCAACATTGAAAGTCCATCCTAATGTTAGAGATATTGAGGAACACATTCACCATCAACATGAGTTCTTCACCAGTTTTCAAGAAAATTTAACCATGGCTCAAAATCATATGAAACAACAAGTAGATCAACACTGTTATGAGTGGAATTTTGACATTGTTGATTGGGTCTTTGTATGATTACAATTGTATAAGAAGATGTCTTTTAAGAAACAAAAAAATGATTATAAGTTGTCCCTTAAGTATTATGTCACTTATCATATCTTTCATAAAATTGGTAGTGTGGCCTACAAACTAAAATTCACTAAATCCACTTGCATACATCCAATATTCCATGTATATTACCTAAAGAAGGTAATTGGAGACATAGTTTCTACTCAGATTTAGTTACTTGAGTTAGATGAGGAAGGTTGGGTTATTCTAGAGCCTAAAGTGATCCTTCAAATTTATACTAAGCAACTACAGAGTAGAGTGATTTAGGAGTATTTGATCAAATGAAAGAATCTGCATTCTAAAGATGCAACATGGGAGGATGAAGCTTTCCTATAGCAATTCCTGGGGTTGAGTTAATTTTTTAAACAACATTGTTTTAAAGGGGAGGGACATGTTATGTCTTATCTTATGCCATGTCTAGGGATACATGTGGCTGACTTGTGGCATACATACCTCTTTTATATTCTTTTCACATTTATCTATGTTATTATTAGGCCATCTTATGGAATAACTATGGATAATTAGAATATATATATATATATATATATATATATATATATATATATATATATATATATATATATATATATATATATATATATATATATATATATATATATATATATATGAGGTAGTAGTTGGTATTCAAACAGAATATTATGAATTCTATTATTGTGGAGGTTTCCCATTCGAAGTGGCTAAGTCATAATATTCAATTATTCTGCTCTTTTGCCAATTATTATTGTGGATCTACTTATTTGTTTCTTAATTATATGACATACTATTCTTTTTTTTTGAATCATCTAAGTAATTTCATTAAAAATTATAAGTATTTAAGTATTATTTAGTATGAATACCATGGTGGTGATGTCAGTAAAGAATCTATACAAACCTATAAGAGGTTTTACACAACTAGTGGTAGAAGGAATCACCTAGAGGAAGGGAAGCACAAAAGGAGACCAAAGAGCCACAAGGAAACAAAAATAAACTAAAATATTTAATAAATTATAAAATGTAACTTGAAGGTGTTACCTAAGATCCTTAAGGGAAACTAAGGTTGAATGTAAATCATCCCAAAAGAGGAATAAGTTAAAAGATACCAAGGGCTCAATGAGAACAATGGTTGGCTACAAGTAAAACAAATTTTGAAAAATAAACATGGAAGTGATACCTAAGATCCACAAGGGAAACTAAGGATTACTATAAATCATTCTAAAAGAGGGGGAAACTAGAATGTTTGAAAAATAAGACTCGAACCCAAATATGTTACCAAATATCCATAAGGGAAACTAAGGCCAACTATAAGATACCAAAGAACCAAAAAATAATAAATGTTGTAATCAAAATGATTCCAAGTAAATAAAATATAATAAATCAAAGAAACATGAAACAAAATAATAATCAATATATTCTAATGATAATATCATAGAAAAACATGTGAAATCCAAGTATATTTATCTCAGAAGGTTTCTTGAAGCTAAATTCATTTATTTGTAAGTGTTGGAGATTTGTCAGTGATGTCATGGAGGTGTCCTTATGAGTGGATGAAGTGATTTGTTAGCCCAAGTTACAATGACAAAGTGTGAAATATTCTTGGCCTAGTGTGCTTTATGTTGGCCTGGTTGATCTTCAATTTTGGCTTGTTTAAAGAGGATCAAGGTTGAGTATGGTGTTTGGAACATGTGCAAGAGGTCCCTAAGATTTTATCTATGATTTGATAGATTATGTTCATAAGTATAATTCATCTAGTTGTTCATAGTTTTGATCTAGACACTTTGGGTCCAATAGCAAAAAATTTGAGTTAACAATTTGATGACATCACCATTGTCATGTATGAATGAGTCAAGGGGAGTTGGTCATATGGTTGTGATCACATTAGTCCCTAGTTATTATGTGATATATCTTAAGTCATGCATTGAAGTGTGGTCAATGATATGAGGATGCAAAGTTGGCTTCTCAATCAAAATTCATTATTTTCCCATACTTAGCCAAATTTACAAAGTGGCCAAAAAGAGCTAAGTAAGAATGTTGATGAGGTCAATGTTCACACATGGAGGTTTCAAGACAAAATAATCATATGGGTTTGTTCAATTTTGGACTTAGTTTATTTAAGCTAATTTCTAGATTATGTGATAAAGTGTGCCAAAAGATATGCTTATGCAAATTTATGCTCCCAAGCAGTTTGACTATGTTTTTCCATACTTAGCCATTTTTGCAATATGGCAAGAAGAGCTAAGTGATAATTTTGATGGTGATGTATCTTGAATGTGTGAAGGCATAAAACTAAACTAATCATATGGGTTTGTTGAGTTTTGAACATAGATAATTTGTGATAAATTTGAGATCATCTACTGAAGTGCGATAAAAGTTATAAAATCTCAAAATTGGCCTCTTAGGCAGATTTGGACATAGTTGGCTCTGTGATAGAAGTTTTTTAGAAGTCATTTTAATGGTGTTATATATCATATGTGTGAGGGTTCTAGGATTAGTATGTCACATGGTTGTATTATCCTTTTTAAGGAGATCATTTGGTCCAAATATGAGATCATGTATTAAAGCGCAAAAAAAGTTATTGAGGTATAAAAATGGTTACTCATGCATATTGAAAGGGTCCCCATACTTAGTCATTTTGGAATGTGTTAAATCTCAATTAAGATATATGGTGAAAACTTGTTCCAAGGAGTTAAGATGTAGTGAGATGAGGATAGGTGCATGATGTTTAACATCTAAGGAAAGGTATAGGATAATGATCCAATGATAAGCAGGTGTTTGTATAGATGATCGAATGGTGAGTGTTGATCATTAATGACATGATTGATCCATAAAAATTGATTGATCACATTGAGTCAAAGTTCCTAGATTGTATGAGATGAGGTCAACTATTAGATGTTTAACATTTAGCTTTAGTGGTATATGTGTCAAAGCTCATACAAGATTGATGGTGCGAGATTGATTCAAAGCTGAAGTTCATGATATTCAAGCATTGTGTTTGAAGGTTAACTATGACCGTTTGCATTTGAATATTTGAATTTGTGAAAGAAAGACTATTGTCTTGTTTTTGGATCACATCTTTTCATAGAATTTGAATTTGCTATTGTAGTAAATAGAAAAGTGGTATAGGACTCCAAGGTAAATCTAGAAATATCAATTAGAAGATGTGAAAGTATGTACACATAATAATATTGAGCTCCAAAGTTGATTATGTTTATGTATATGTTTTTCAAGTGACCCGAGAAGGATATCTGAGCTCATGTTGTTGTTTACATGTTTCATGGTGAATTGGCTATTGGGGAGTGTTGTAGACTCCATGGGGATGCTCTGTGAGTATTTTAGAGGTGTGACCAATCTATCTTGAGTATGAAAATTGCTTAAGAATTTTACTATATGTTCTTTAATGATGTTCCTATGTATAAATTCTTTGTTTGAGTTGTTTGAGAATATGTAGAGGTGAGCTAAAATGACTGCGATCATTCGAGAATGTCCTAAGGGACATAAGGAGTGGACATATGTGTTTGTAAGTGGTCGTGTGCTCTTTTTATGATCGGATAAGTGTCAAAGAGATGAATGGGTCTTCATAGGACCTAAAAGTGTCTTAGTCCTATTTTGAAATGGGATTATATTTAAGTGTGACCCATATGAGATGCCTTAAGGGTGAAGGCATGTATTATGGCTAACAAGGATTATTATGGACTTGATAATTCATGATTACTTTCTATATAGTGGAACCAAAAGTGTTGGGTTATATATAGGTAAGAAAGAGACTTGTGTAGAAGATTTGAGTGAGTTGGAGAGTGAAGGATAGGTAGTGTGCCTATTAGTGGAGTTAATGAGAAGAATAGTTGGTTAACTGTGTGTATGATATGTAGGTCATGTTTCTAATGATAGTATAGTGCTCTTACAATTTGATGATATGTAAAGAGGTTTGAATGTACATATGAATATAGTTTGAGTGAGGAAGGAGAGAGATTATGGCATGCCTATGTGAGAGGTTTTTTTGAGATAGAGAGAGTTTATACGGAGGTGAAATAATCCAGAGATCCATCATCAAGTGTTGAAGAGACTAGTTCTAAGGTGGAAGTGTTATTATCAAAAGAGGGTTTAAAGGAGTTGGTATTCCTTAGGGGCACTTATTCTTTTATAAAATAGTTGTTTTACTAAAGGTAGGTGGTCTAAATGAGTTGTTCATCTTAGGGGAAGGATCTCCTTATGAAATAGGTGTTTCATTAAATACCTTTGGTCGAGAGGACATGATCAAGGTTTGTTGGTCTAAAGGAGTCGATCATTATCTTGTTTGTAATCATTTTATAGGACAATAGTCCTTGTGTTTGTAGGCTTGAGAGTGGGTTTTATTCCCCAAGAATGTTTCCCACATAGATCTTGTGTTGTGTATGCGATCTTGCATTATGTTTATTATTCATTGCTATGAATGATCTGTATACTTCATAAATGCTTGTGGTGAATGCTTAAGTTTTTTCAAGCATTTATAAATAAAATTAGATTCTTTGCCATCACTGATTCACCCACCTCTCAGTAGATTGTACCTCTAATAGTTTGGTATAAAATAAGGTCCTTTCATAAAATCTTGACTGCTTGAAGGTGATCTAAGTTACAATAGCTAGTCAGAATGTGTAAGGTGGTTTCTCTAGTAAGCAAGAACTGATGTTCAATGGATCCAATTATGCTTTTTGGAGTGATAAGATGAAGACACACATTATGTCCCTAGGGTTTGATGTATGGCAATCTATTTTGGATGGTTATGTTATTTTTTCTATTCTTTCATCTATTGTTTCAAACAAGAAGCTATTTGAGAACAATTATAAGGCAATGAATTCCATCACTTGTGGTCTTACAGAGATTGAGTTCACCAAAGTAATCCATTGCACATCTACCAAAGAAATATGGGATAAATTGAAGACTATATTTGAAGGAGATTTAAAGGCTAATCTTGCCAAGTTATAGACTCATGAAAGGCAATTTGAATGTCTCAAGATGAATGAAGAAGATACTATGGCATCATTTATGCCAAGAGTTGATGAGATTGTGAACATCATCAGAGGTCTTAGAGAAAATATTGAAGAGACTACTATTGTTCAAAAGGTATTAAGGTTTCTATCATCCAAGTTTGATTATAAAGTATCTGATATTGAATAGAGTCATGATATTATTCAGTTGAAGATGGATCAGTTTCATGGCACCCTTACTACCTATTAGATGAGGAAGAATGATGATATACCACCAAAGAAGGAAGTAACTTTCAAGACTAAAATTAAGACAAAGAAGAAGTTCCAAGGTAAGAAACTCAAGGAGGATAACATTCCTAATATAGATGAGGATGAACTAATTGCTTTGATTTCAAGGAAATTGAGAATAGATTTAGGAAAGTAAAAAGGTAAGCTACCCCTCAAAATCTTCAATTATGGTGAGATAAGACATTTTACTAATAAGTGCCCTCATAAGTATAAGAAGGATGATGAAGAAATAGATATTTTAGGTATAATAAAAGAAAAAAGGGATTCAAAATGTTTGATAACAAGAATAATTACTTAAAGGACAAGAAGAGTCTATACACCAAAGAAGATTATAACTCATCAGATTAGAGTGAAGATAGTGACTCAAAATATGATCATGAAGATAATGATTCTACTAAAGATGAAGCTCTATTCATGGTTGAGGAAGGAATTTGTTCACATTATAAGGTGTCTACTTAGATTGATTTAGATAATGATGAATATGAGGTGGACTATGAGACTGCATTGTCTAATTCTCATGAAGAATTGAAGATTGAGAAGAAGATCAATAAGAAGATGAAATCTAAATTCAAGGACTTTGAGGATAAATTCAATGTGTTTAAGGAAATAATGGATGAAGATGTCAAGGAGCATGAAGATATGGTAAAACATCTCAGTTTTCAATTATAAATTATGTCTACAAGCTTAAAAGCTAAAGGAGATGAATGTGCAAGGTATGCAATTGAAAAAGAGTCATTGAAATTTGAGTTAAAGAAGGTATATAGTAAAGTAATGCCATTTGTGAGATTTGAAAAGAGCTAAAGTGATCTTGATAACATTTTAAATGATCAAAATCATGAAAGTGATAAGATTGAGCTTGGATACAAAGAAGAACCAAAGACTACAACTCAAGACAAGATGAAGACTAATGTGAACAAGGTGGATTAGCCTTTGAAAATAAATCATTAGACAAGGAATGAAAGTGATGGAAAGATGAATATAAAATAGATCAGATAACCAAATGCCATGAAGTATGCAAATTTCAATGGTTATTGCTTTACTTGTAATCAATTTAAGCATAGTTCTAGAGAATGTAGAAGACCTGCTAAGAATGAATTTTCTTGGAACTATGATGGGGGTCATCAGTCAAAAAGTGTAAACAAGGTTGAGTTTCTCAACTATCATGATGTTGGACACTTCATAAAACATTGTCCATTTAATACAAGACAAGTTAAGTTTCCTTCAAAAGATATTGAATGCCACAATTGTTATGAACTAGGATACATTACAAGATTTTATCCAAATCTAGAAAGGCAGAAAGAAATTTTTACAAAAAAAATGGTGTGTTTCAATTATGAATAGAGAGGTTACATTTCTAGATTATACAAGCAAAGGCATAAAATATAGAATAGGTTTTATCATGCTCCTAGAGTGCAAGAAGGAAGACAGTTTAATACATGGAAACTAAAGGTGGTAAGTAGGAATTATGATGAGGATGCAGGTCCAAGTAATCTATTTGTTATGGTGGATAATGCTTCTGAAGTTGAAGAGTCTCAAGAGGTCTCATTGAATTCTCATGTTGAGAATGAAGAGACTAAACTCAAGGATAAGACCAAGATGTTGGTTGAAGCTAGTTCTAAGCTATGTATGTGCTAATTGAGGATTTTTGAGTGCTCTCAATTTTTTCTATTTTTGGTTTAAGGGCAAGCAAGCCTAAAATGGGTTATAGGATTTATGGGTTCCTAAAGGTATGGAATATAAATTTTTGGTCCAAAAGTATGTGATTAACATCTCTATGTGTGCAAGAAGTTTCAAAGGTGGATGTTGACTAAAAGGAAGTTTGTTGACCTTGCTTGTTTTGAGTTTGTTGGGTTTTGGGCTATGGTAGAAAAGTGGTTTACCTTATGATTTGATGCTTTAGGCTTACTAATTTTTTAATGGGACAAATGGGTGGTAAAATCAATAGTCACAGAGATTTGAAGGTTTGTGGTTCTCAAAATTTTCAACTTTTTATCATTATGGAGGGCTAATTAGCTAGTAGGTTTGTGAAGGTAGTATGTTGCAGAGAATGATATTGGTGATTAAATTTGGTGTTATTTAGGGGGAATATGAGAGTTATCTAGATATGAATTTTTAGGTCTTGAAGTTATGTCCACTAAAAGTTGTGGACTCTGCAAATTCTAGGTAAGTCTATAAGAGGACTATACTGGCCTAGTGAGAAGAAGATTGCTTTTGTTTAGTTTTTCCAAAAGAGCAAAGCATGAATTTATTAAAGGTGAGTTATAGAATTGGTTTATAACATGTTTCTTGATTTTTTAGTGGTATGATGCTCTGTTGGTGGTCATGGAAGTGTCTTAAGAGAGAAGGCTAGTTAGCCTATGTGGTGATTCTTCATGGTATGTGGAGATATGAAGATACTGTTAGGGTTGTGGAGCTAAAAGCTTCACTGATGCAGATACAGAGGAGGTTGCAGGAGAGTTGCTGAGTGCCAGAGACACCGGCATCGGTCAGGCCAACCGACGTCGGCAGGAAAGGGCAGGAAAGACAACCGGCGTCGGTCAGAGATCGGCCGGCGTCGGCGACCCCCAGGCGGACAGGGACCGGCGTCGGTCGCCTGTGTGGTTCGGACTGAGCTAATTACGGGCAGTTAACTAACGAACCAAGTGTTTGCATGAAGAGATCTAATTTTAGACTGAGAACTGCGGATCTAATTATTGTAATTAGATGTCTAATTACTGTTTGGATGAGATCTATATAATAGACTCATGGTTGTATTGTAAAAGTGTGCTAGGGAGTAAGAGAGCATAATTATAAGCTCCTTCTGTGTGTGAGGTAGAGCTATGGTGCGTTCCTCCTAGTGCCACAGTACCAGGTGTGTTGGTGCTGGATTGGAGAGCCAGCTGGGTTCTTCAAGAGTGTAGGATCTTGGTCACAGTTGCATGGCCTATATAGGAGATCTACATGGTAAGTAAGATCGTTGATCTGCAGGTGTATGTGTGTGCAAGGTCGAGGTTCACAGGTGAATAGAACCATTGTTTGATTTGCAGGTGTGCAAGGTCATACAGACAGCAACACAACAGGGAGCAGTATCAGGCAGGATCTACTTGGAGTACAGGTGTGTACTCGGATAGAGTAAGAGAGGAAGGCAAGGAAGTTCCTTCCATAAGTATGGTCTGTTGAATTGCAGGTTGTTGCAGATTCATGGGAGATCTACTTGAAGTACCTTGAGTACTTGTGGAGCACGTGGAGTGCTTGTGGAGTGCGTGGAGCACTTGTGTTATGCGTGGAGCATGGGAGGTGAACACCAACTCTGTATTTGAGTTGGGTGTTGGGACCGGTGAGAGGGAGAGCTTTGGGGAGAAGAATTACTGTTCACTTGAGGTGTGGGAAACCTCTGTAAGGTGGTGGAGAAGAAGTGGCATCTTCTTTATTGTATTCTTTTCTGTATAAAGTGTTAATACAAGTTGTGTATTGTCTCTCATATGCTGTGTTATTCTGAATTCTAGTTACCTGGTGAATCTGGTTATTTCCGCATATTAAGTTGCTTGAAGTTTGGTAATCAATTGTATGTTTCCGGTTTCGCATCCTGACAAGTGGGATCAGAGCATGTTTGTTGTTCTAGATTCCTGACAAGTGGTATCAGAGCCTTGGTTGTAGGTTCTTAGCTCGATACCAACAAGTGGTATCAGAGTTAAGGTTGCAGGAAGCAGGTTGTGTTTTTGGTTACAGGGCACTCTCAGGGGTTTCTGATTGAGTGGGAGTAGAGCAACTGCAGATCAAAGTAAGCTAAGAATGGAGGAGTTGAAAAGCACAGATGGTCACTCACGGTCCTATGGAAAGAAAGAGCAGGTAAAAGATTATTGTTGGTTGGTAACAGATCAGCATGAAGAAACTAAAGATACAGATGTAGCAGGTGTTGTTGCACAGGATGTGTTTGCAGGTTTCTTGGATAAAGTTGAATCTTGGATAAAAGATTCGGTTGCCTCTTTCCATGCAGTTCCAGGTAGAGGAGTTGGTAAGCCTTGCCAAAGAATTGGCAAAGGGGAAGTGAAGCTGAAATTGCAGACGGCCAACACACAGGTGTTGATGAAGGTCATGCAGGTCCCAGGTTTGGAGATATGGCTAATTTCTTCAGAAAGATTGGGTGATGAGAGATGCACAAGAACTCTCACAGCGGTAGCACTTGAATTAGCTGGTGGTAAGAAAACAGGTATACTTTATCTACTTGTTTATATTACTGATTCTTCTTCTGTTGCGGAGACGTGGCTTCGTAGGCTTGGTCACATGAGCAGGAAGGAGATGCATGTTCTTAAGCGGAAGACAGATATATTTGACAGGTTTAAGAACTGGAAAGCCTTGGTGTTCTTGGAGGAGATGGCGGACAGAGTTCAGTGGATGAGGCTGGATACATCTGAGCAGGGCAGTTTGGACATGGAGATTGATCCAAAGGAGCTCGCGGGTAAAAAGTCATCACTCACAGGCGAACACAGACACCGATGTCGGTCAGGAGGAACCGGCGTCGAACAGACAGGTGCCGATGTCGGTCATGTGCAGACCGAAGCTGGCGATGTTGGGCAGGGTAAGACCGATGTCAGTCATAAGACCGACGTCGGCAGAATGTAAGACCGATGTCGGTTAGGAGAACCGACGTCGGCAACAGGGACACCAGCGCAGGCAGGTTGGTAGTCAGGTACAGACGCATGAGAACCGACGTCGGTCGAATGCAGACTGTGGAGTGACCGAGGTCGGTCACTGTAACGAATTTTGGGTGGACAGCAAGCTGTCAAGGAGTCCCAAACACCCATACGGAGGACTGAAGGAGTAAGTAGGCCCTCAAATTCGTTGTTCCTCTTCTTCATACTTGTTGCTGATTGCATAGCAGGAAGGATCCAGGAAACAGGTGTGAGCTTGGCATGAATGAGGATGTGATTCCTTGGAGCAGAACCAGACGGGAGTCTTGGTAGGTTTACCAGCTGGATGAAAGCACAGAGACGAATGGATTCCTTAGTAGAAGAATAGAGAGAACGGATACGTGAGACGGAAGACCAGGCATACGGTCTTGAGGAGCTGCAGGACAGTGGTACCAGGTTTTGACAGGTGGAGGACGAAGCATGGCTTCAGTCGATGTCAGGGTAACTACTGTGGTTTGACTTACCAGGAGGATGATGGTCATGACATCATTCTGTTACTGTATGTGGACGGTATGTTTTGCTATAGCAGGTTTGTACATACAGGGTTTTGCTGAGCTAAGGGTAAGATTAGTTCAGTGGCATGTCATGAGGAGTTTGGAGCAGCGGAATTCTTTGACATGGGAGGCATGGAGATCACAGGGTGATTTTGTCTCAAGTGGGAGCTGATGTGAATCAGGTGTTGGCGAGGTTCAGGATGCAGAGCCGGAGCACACTAAGGGCTGGACAGGTACAGTGTCCGAAATCACATGAGGTCTGGTATAGACCTGAGTATTCCCATGCAGTGGGAACTGTCAGAGTTAGGAGCCAATTCAGGGAAGTGGGTTCTCAGGTTTTCTGAGAGGGACCGGTAGCAGGTGTTGCTATGCAGGGTCAGGACTTCACTACATGGTGTTGTAGGTTCGGATGTGGCAGGGTACTCAGATGACAGGAGGTACATCACAGGTTGTGTGGTGTGTTGTCTTCAGGTGGGAGCTTGAAGAGGGATACAAACCAGGAAACAGATTAGACGAAGTACAGGTACAGGTACAGTGCAGCTGTTTATCTCCAAGTGGGAGATTGTTAGGGTTGTGGAGCTAAAAGCTTCACTGATGCAGATACAGAGGAGGTTGCAGGAGAGTTGCTGAGTGCCAGAGACACCGGCGTCGGTCAGGCCAACCGATGTCGGCAGGAAAGGGCAGGAAAGACAACCGGCGTCGGTCAGAGATCGGCCGGCGTCGGCGACCCCCAGGCGGACAGGGACCGGCGTCGGTCGCCTGTGTGGTTCGGACTGAGCCAATTACGGGCAGTTAACTAACGAACCAAGTGTTTGCATGAAGAGATCTAATTTTAGACTGAGAACTGCGGATCTAATTATTGTAATTAGATGTCTAATTACTGTTTGGATGAGATCTATATAATAGACTCATGGTTGTATTGTAAAAGTGTGCTAGGGAGTAAGAGAGCATAATTATAAGCTCCTTCTGTGTGTGAGGTAGAGCTATGGTGCGTTCCTCCTAGTGCCACAGTACCAGGTGTGTTGGTGCTAGATTGGAGAGCCAGCTGGGTTCTTCAAGAGTGTAGGATCTTGGTCACAGTTGCATGGCCTATATAGGAGATCTACATGGTAAGTAAGATCGTTGATCTGCAGGTGTATGTGTGTGCAAGGTCGAGGTTCACAGGTGAATAGAACCATTGTTTGATTTGCAGGTGTGCAAGGTCATACAGACAGCAACACAACAGGGAGCAGTATCAGGCAGGATCTACTTGGAGTACAGGTGTGTACTCGGATAGAGCAAGAGAGGAAGGCAAGGAAGTTCCTTCCATAAGTATGGTCTGTTGAATTGCAGGTTGTTGCAGATTCATGGGAGATCTACTTGAAGTACCTTGAGTACTTGTGGAGCACGTGGAGTGCTTGTGGAGTGCGTGGAGCACTTGTGTTATGCGTGGAGCATGGGAGGTGAACACCAACTCTGTATTTGAGTTGGGTGTTGGGACCGGTGAGAGGGAGAGCTTTGGGGAGAAGAATTACTGTTCACTTGAGGTGTGGGAAACCTCTGTAAGGTGGTGGAGAAGAAGTGGCATCTTCTTTATTGTATTCTTTTCTGTATAAAGTGTTAATACAAGTTGTGTATTGTCTCTCATATGCTGTGTTATTCTGAATTCTAGTTACTTGGTGAATCTGGTTATTTCCGCATATTAAGTTGCTTGAAGTTTGGTAATCAATTGTATGTTTCCAGTTTCGCATCCTGACAAGTGGGATCAGAGCATGTTTGTTGTTCTAGATTCCTGACAGATACTCAACTAGTGAAATTTATCAGAGTTCATATGAGAATTCCCTCTAAATTATTTGTTGATGTTTTTAATAAGATTTATATGTATATATATGTCATTTATTCATTGGTTTTAGTGCTTGGTTAAAGAGAGTGTTGGCATGGAGCAACAGGATGTTGTTAAGACAAGAAAAGGTTGGTTCAAGGTAAGGGGGAGTTTGTATCATCTTTATAAGATGGTCCTTTCTTATTTGGTAATATTTTTAGGCCCTTAGTATAATTTTGTGCCCACTTTGTCATTATGTCAAAGGGGAGAAAGTTCTTGTTGTGGGAGTGCTTTGAAGATAGAGAAGGTGAGTTATATATTATTATATATGATGTTTGTTGACATCAATGACAAAGGGGGAGATTATTGGATATTTATCAGTGATGTCATATAGGTTTCATTGTGAGTGGATGAAGTGATTTATTAGCCTAAGTGATAATGACAAAGTGTGCAATATGCTTAGCTTAGTGTGCTTTATGTTGGCTTGGTTGATCTTCAGTTTTGGCTTGTTTAGAGAGGATCAAAGTTGAGTATGGTTATTGGAGCATGTGAAAGAGGTCCCTATGATGTTATCTATGATTTGAGAGCTTGTGTACATAAGTATAATTCATTTGGTTGTTCATATTTTTAATCTAAACACTTTGGGTCTAGTAGTAAAAAATCTGAGTTGGCAGCTTGATGATGTCACCATTGCCACATATGAATGAGTCAAGGGGAGATGGTCATATAGTTTTGATCACATTATTCGCTAGTTGTTATGTGTTATATCTTAATTCATTCATCAAATCATGGTCAATGACATGCGGGTGTAAAGTTGAACTCTTAGTTAAAATTCATTATTTTCCCATACTTAGCCAAATTTACAAAGTGGCCAGAAAGAGTTGAGTAAGCATGTTGATGAGGTCAACATTCACATACGTGGAGGTTTCAAGACAAAATTATCATATGGGTTTGTTTGGTTTTGGACCTAGTTTATTTTTACTAATTTTTAGATCATGTGATGAAGCATGTCAAAAGATATGCTTATGTAAAGCTGGGCTCCCAAGAAGTTTGATTGAGTTTTTCCATACTTAAACCATTTTGACAATGTGGCAAGAAAATCTGAGTGATAATTTTGATGGTGTTGTATCTTACACGTGAACATTTCAAGAAAAAATGATCTTATGGGTTTATTTATTTTTGAGTATAGATAACTTGCACTAAATTTGAGATCATCCTCTCAAGCATGACAAAATTTAAAGAAGTTCAAAGTTGGCCTTTCAGGTAGATTTGGATATAGTTTTCTCTGTGATAGAATTTTTTTAGAAGGAATTTTAGTGGTGTTATATCTCACACATGTGAGGGTTCTAGGAGAAATATGTCACATAGTTAGATTCTCCTTTGTGAGGATATCATTTGATTCAAATTTGAGATACTGTGTTGAAGCACATAAGAAGTTATTGAGGTGAAAAAATGGATACTCATGCATATTGAAAGGGTCCCCATAGTCATTTTTGAATGTGTTAAAGCTCGAGCAAGATTTATTGTGTGCACTTTATCCAAGGAGTCAGGATACAATGAGATGAGGATAGGTACATGATATTTAAATTATAAGAAAAGGTATAGGATAATGATCCAATGATGAGTAGGTGTTGGTATAGATGATCAAATGGTGAACATTGATTATTAATGACTTGATTGATTTGCAGAGATCAATGAAGTGCATTGAGTTAAAGTTCCTAGATTAAACAAGATGAGGTCAACTGTCAGATGTTTAAAATTTGGATTTGGAGGTATATGTGTTAAATATTGGAAAATATTGATGGTGTGAGATTGATCTAAAGCTGAGAGTTCATGACATTTGAGCATTGTGTTCGAAGGTTAACTGTGACCATTTGCATTTGAATATTTGAATTTGTGAAAGAAAGACTAGTGTCTCATTTTTGGACCATAGATTTCAATAGAATTTGAATTTGCTATTGTAGTAAAAATTAAAGTGGTAGAGGATTCCAAGGTGCATCTATAAATATGGATTAAAAGATTTGAAAATATGTACAAACAAAGATATTGAGCTCCAAATGTTCATTGTGTTTTTGTATATGTTCTGCACGTGACCTAAGAAGGATATTTGAGCTCATGTTATTATTGTTTAGATGTTTCAAGGTGAATTGGCTATTGTGGAGTGTTGTAGACTCCATAGGGATGCTCTATGAGCATTTTGGAAGTGTGATCAATCTATATTTAATATAAAAATTGATTAGTAAGTTGACTATATGTTCATTAATGATGTTCCTTTGTATAGGTCTTTGTTTGAGTTGTTTGAGCATATGCAGAGGTGAGTTAAAATGACTGTGATCATTCAAGGATGTCCTAGGGGACATAAGGAGTGTAAATATATGTTTTTAAGTGGTCATATGTTCCTTTTATGCTCAAATAAGTGTCAAATAGATGAATGGGTCTTCATAGGACCTAAAAGTGTCTTAGGCTTATTTTGAAAGGGGACTATGCTTAAGTGTGACCCATATGAGATGCCTTATGGGTGAAGGCATGTATTGTGGCTAAAAAAGATTACTATGGACTTAATAATTCATGATTACTCTATATATAGTGGAACCAAAAGTGTTGGGTTCTAGACTGGTAAGAAAGAGACTTATGTAGAAGATTTGAGTGAGTTGGAGAGCAAAGGATATGTAGTGTGCCTATTGGTGGAGTTAATGAACAATTGGTGGAGTTAATGTGTATTACATGTAGGTCATGTTTCTAATGATAGTATACTTCTCTTACAATTTGAGGATATGTGAAGAGGTTTGAATGTGCATATGAAGAAAATTTGAGTGAGGAAGGAGAGAGATTATGTCATGCCTATGTGAGAGGCCCATTTGAAATAGAGAGAGAGTTTGTGTAGACATGAGATAATCCATAGATCCATCATCAAGTATTGAATACATCAGTTCTAAGGTGGAAGTATTCTTATCAAAGGAGGGTATAAAGGAGTTAGTCTTAGGGGAATTTGCTCCTTGTAAAATAGTTGTTTTACTAAAGGTAGGTTGTCTAAAGGAGTTGATCATATTAGGGGTAGAAGCTCCTTGTGGAACAAGTGTTTCACTAAATACCTTTGGCCAAGAGGACAAGATCAAGGTTTGCTAGTCTAAAGGAGTTTGTTAGTCTTTTGTTTATAATAATTTAAATAGGACAATATTCCATGTGTTTTCAGGCTTGAGAGTGGGTTTTATTCCCCAAGAGGGTTTCCCATGTAGATCTTGTGTTGTGTATGTGATCTTGCATTATGTTTATTATTCACTAATATGAATGATCTATATACTTCATAAATGATTTTTTTTGAATGCTTAAGTTTTTACAAGGCTTTTGAAATAGATTTGGATTCTTTGCCATCATTTATTCACCCCCCCCTCTTAGTGGATTATACCTCTAATAGTAAGATGTGAAAGGTTCTTGATTACTACCTCATGGTAGGGATGAGAGATCAAAAAGTAGAGAAAATGAGGATGGGCATCATAAAATTCCCCTAAATCATGACTAAGGGTAAGGATGGGCATTTCAAGATGCCCTAAAGGCTAAAATAAGAAAAGGGTGGGTAGTGTAAAGTGCACTAATGTATGTAGTAAGAAAAAGATGGGCATCACAAGATGCTCCAACATGTGTGAGAAATAGAGGATATATATCACAAGATGAGTTAACCTTTGGGATGTAGGTGGATTAGATTTAACCTCAAGATCTATAAGCCTAATAATGATGTCAAATTTTGTGTAAATATCTATTACAACAAATAATGTAACATCTAGGGAAATACCATGATCTTTGGGAGGTGATAAAAAATTACGTTATATGATATCAACTAAGCTGATATAGTCTACTGTAATATGACTAAAATGAACTATATCAACCAAGTCAATATTGTCTAGTTCAACATGACTAAAATGAAATATATTGGGTAGGTCATTATAGTTTAGTGTAGTCGAAGTAAAATGAAATATATCAGTTAGGTTGATATAGTCTGGTGTGACAAAATTAGAATGAATTGTATTGGCCAAGTAAATATAATTAACATAAATAGAGAGAAAATTATTGATGTAGTTATGATCATGGACTAGAGAGTCATATTGTACGAATACTTATAGGGATGTAGTTGATACCATTATAAATATCACACAGGGTAAATTTTAGTGGTGAATATTCATTAATTCATGAATATTCACTTTTTAGTAATTATATTTGGAAATTTTTTGGGAGTAGTACATTGGACCCATTTGCCTAAATTTTTGGGATGTAAAAATTTTTAGGGTTCAGATCACCAATCATTTATAATAATTATGGTATAATCCATGTGATTTTACTTATATATAGTACATATATTAACAAGGGTTACTATCCATGTCTCATTCTTTACCTCATTGCGAAGTTGAATATTGAGGCCACCCAATAGATAGGTTATGGGATAAATGAAAAAGAGTTTCAAAATTTTTCCTAAACCTTAATATTATTAAATATTTAAATTACTCTCAAATATATATGTAATTTTAAAAAAATCATCTCAATCTGAGTCCATATACAAAAGTTATAACCTTGAGAAGTTGGTATTCGGTTACATTGCATCATGCCATCGATGCCACCCAATTGAATCATGGTGTTTTCACCGAGAAACATCATGATGATATCAATTGATAGTATGTTGCCACTCAATAACATGCTACCACTCGATAACATGCTATCATTAATGACATGTTGTGATGTAACTGAACACCAGCTTTTGAAAGCCATAACTTTTACATACAGACTCAATTTGAGATGATTATTTTTTTGAAATTATATATATATTTGAGAGGAATACAAATTATAGAATTATTCTAGGTAGAATCGTGCTTCTAGGAAAAAAATGCGTTTGGGTGGTAACATGTAGCCTGATGACATGATGCGATGCAACTGAATACCAACTTTTGGATGCCGTAACTTTTGCATATAGACTCAGTTTGAGATTTTTTTTTGAAATTGTATAGATATTCAATATGAATCCAAATTTAAGCATAATTATAGGTGTAAACATAATTTTGACTGGCATCATGCTGCCACCCAATGGTATGATGTAATGCAACTGAACTCAAACTTTTGAAGGCTGTAACTTTTGCATACAAAATCTGTTTGAGATGATTTATTTTTAAAATTGCATAGATATTAAATACGAATACAAATATGCAATACTATTAATGTTTATGAAAAAAATTTATACTCTTTTTAAATTTATTTCACAACCTATATGTTTGAACTATGTAGACGGGTGATTGTATGCAAAACTTATAAAGGCTTTTTTTGAAATCTTCATATTCACTAGGGCTATGAATTGGATTTGACTTAATAAAACTAAGGGAGTTTATGATATGGTCTCTTAAAATGAACCCTAATATCACAAAATGCTAATAAAATGATACCAACACTATTTGAATGTTGGCTATTATAACTAAAATAATTTTAAGGTAATAGTATAATTGTATCAAGACATTGTAATGTCTTGCCAACACCATTAGGTGATGGACATGGAATTATATTGGCACTCTATAATGGTTGGTGGCCAGTTCAGCTAGATAAAAGGGGAAAAACTATATCGGCACATTTTTTTCATGGTTAGTGTAGTTAATTACAATAAGAGATAGAATTAGATGTTGGAAATATTGTCATTGATGTCAAAGGTCTAACATTATTGGTGATAAAGGCCCCATTGCATTTAATGATGTTTGTAATAGTTATATCTTGGCTAATGTGTGTCAATATTTATTTAATATTAATGAATATATTTTTAGTTTCATATAAGATAAAAGAAGGGCCCATGGAGAAGTCAAAGAGTCACGGGGTAAAGACAAAAGAACAATGGGACGCATTTTCCCATGAAGAGTCATCTTGGGGAGTTCCAAGAAGACAAAAGAGGAAGGGCACAATTTATCATGAAGGGACACTTTGATAAATACGAAAAGTCACCAATATAAAGACAAAAGAGGAAAGGATGCTTTTGCTTATGAAGGGTCACCACATGACTTTTCAAATGGAAGGATATGAAGGGTCATGCAAGTTTGGTGCCATTTTCTATGAGGATTGAAGGGTCACAAAGGGGGGAGGCCAAAGGCCATTTGGAAAGCTATAAATAAAGGTTTGAGAAGCCATTTGTAATGTGTGAGATAAATTTTGATTTGATATAGTAATATCTAGCTTACAAGAGCAATGAGAGAGATGAGTATGATTTGTATTTCTTATATCTAGCTTAGAAGAGAAAAGGTGAGAGAGGAAAGAGATATTGTAATGAACTATCATTTATTGAGATAACAACATTGAGAGATAGTTGTGTGGTATACACAAAGGGGTTGGTGCTCTTGTGGGTTGGTGCTCATGAATTATTGTTGTGTTAGTGCTTAACAAAGGGGTTGGTGCTCATGAATTGTTGTTGTGTTGGTGCTCAACAAAGGGGTTGGTGCTCCTGTGAGTTGTTGCTCATGAATTGTTGATGTGTTGGTGCTCAATAAAGGGGTTGGTGCTCCTGTGGGTGGTGTTCATGAATAGTTGTTGTGTTGGTTCTCATTAAAGGGGTTGGTGCTCTTGCAATTTGGTGCTTGCGAATATTGTAGTTTGAGTTGGTGCTCATTCATATACTTGAGAATGTTCTCTGTGGTTTTTCCCACATTGGGTTTCCACATTAAATATGGTATCTCTCTCTATCTTGTGTGGTGTTTATTTTTATATTTTTATTGCATATATTAAAATTTTGGTTAAGATTAAGTGAAAGTTTATAAGATTTATGATATACTGATTCACCCCTCCTCTCAGTATATCCCGTGCTTAACAATTAGTATCAAAGCAGGTTCCTTTTGAAAAATAGCTTAAAGGTAGATCAAAGAAAGCACAAGATGGCCAAGTAGCTAAAGAAGGAGAATCAAGAGTTGAAATCTATGGTTGAGGCTCTTAAGTAAAAGCAAATAAGATCTTTATTTAGGTGTGTATCTTGGATTCTAAGTTGGCTATAGAAGTAAAAGAAAATAAGATATTTATTTAGGAAATTAAGAATCAGTTAGAGGTTGCAAATTCAAGTTTGAAATCAAGAGAAGAAGAGTGTAATCAGTTTAAGGTTGAGTTAGGTTCTTTAAAGGATAATCATGAGAAGCTCATAATCAAGGTTGAGAAAGATCATGAAATATTAGTCCAAGGTAAGAAGGATGCAAGTTTTAAAGGTGAATTAAAGAAGCCAATCAGGCAACCCAATGCTTTCAAGTTTTCAAATTCTTTTCATGACCATTGTTTTGTTTGTCATCATGTTGGTTATAGGGAAAGAGACTTATGAGGAGAAGCAATCAGTCAAAGGGAGATCTCAGTCACATTTAAGAAGGTATGAAAAATGTTGTTTGCTTTTGTTGTCATAAGGTTGGCCATATTGCTAAATTATGTCCAAATAAAGTAAAGGGAACTTCAAGGTATGTCAAAGGATATAGAGCCCCTGGAAAATATGAGAAGAGTCAAATTCAAGTTTGGAGACCTAAAATAGTAAAGGTTGATCAGGTTAACAGTGAAAATAAATTACTTGCTATAGTAGATAAAGAATTAGATAGAAAGGATTGTGAAGAATCTTTGGTTACATTTGAGCATGAGCCTTGTCAAGATAAGATAGTTACATGAGTTGAGAAGATGAAAAACATCATAAATGATGAGGTTAGTAAGTCAAATAAGTTAGACATGCTTAAATATATTCTAAGAGAAAAACATAAGAATATCAAGGAAGAAATAGAGGAGATGTGGGAATCTCTTGAGATTTATTTCTAGGACCCTTTTGTGTGGGGTGTCTCTTCTAGGCTTCAAGGAGACACTTTTAATAAAAATTGAAGCATGGTGGATGCTATTGGGTCTTGGCTATGCTGCATGACAAGAAGGTGAGTTGGAAAATTATTTTGTATATCATTTGAGGGAATAGATTTTGAAGAAATTTTTGCACTAGTGTTAAGGTTAGAGGCTATTAGAATGTTTCTTGCATATGCAGTGTTTAAAAGTTTAAAAGTGATTAAAATGGATATGGTCATAATAAATTAGAATGTTTAAAAGGAGCTAATAGTTTTAGAAATAAAGAAGAAGGTTCAGACATGTTCATGACAGAAGAAACAACCTAAAGATTCTATGATGGTTCAAAAAGATTTGCATGTAAGAAATGAAGATCATCCATGGTTCGTTGATAGCGGATGTTTGAGGTATATGATAGGAGATAAGATTAAGTTTATAAATCTAAATAAGATCAATGGTGGCACAGTGAAATTTAGAGATAAAACCACTGCTAGGATAGCCGAAAAAGGTACTTTGAGTTTGGATAATGGTATAACCAAGACTAAGAATGTTTTGTATGTAAAAGGTCTTAAGCATAATCTATTGAGTTTGATTCAAAAATGTGATCAGGGATACACATTAAAGTTTTATGTAGAAGGTTATGAGATTAGAAGAAAATATTCAAATGAGTTGATTGTAGATGCTCAAAGGATGGGCAATGATTTATATGTATTATCAGATATCTTCTCAAAGGCACGATCAAAGGACATGTTCAAAGATCTGCAAGAGGAGTTGGGAGTAATTTCTTTTACTTCCTACTATTGAGGTTTAGCATTAGTTGAGGGGGAGCTAAGTGTTAGCTCTAGGTAGGCCCTTTGCCATTGATGTCAAAGGGGGAGAATAATAGGTGTAGAAATAGGTACATAGAACTGGTACAGGCTACTATAGTAAGGGGGAGTTATTGTATGTTTTCAAATGATAGTATGTGTAGGTTTCAGGATGTGGCAGTTTTAGGATTGAGGTTGCCATCAATGACAAAGGGTGAGATTATTGGAAATAATGTCATTGATGTCAAAGGTCTAGCATTATTGGTGATAAAGGCCCCATTGCATTTAATGATGTTTATAATAGTTATATCTTGGCTAATGTGTGCTAATATTTATTTAATATTAATGGATATATTTTTGGTTGCATATAATACAAAAGAAGGGCCCATGGAGAAGTCAAAGAGTCACGGGGTAAAGGCAAAAGAAGAATGGGATGCATTTTCCTATGAAGAGTCATATTGGGGAATTCCAAGAGTCACCAAGTGAAGACAAAAGAGGAAGAGCACAATTTCTCATAAAGGGACACTTTGAGGAATACGAAAAGTCACCAAGATAAGGACAAAAGAGGAAAGGATGCTTTTGCTTATGAAGGATCACCACATGACTTTTCAAATGAAAGGATACAAAGGGTCATGCAATTTTGGCACCATTTTCCATGAGGATTGAAGGGTCACAAAGGGGGAAGGCCAAAGGTCATTTGGAAAGTTATAAATAAAGGCTTGAGAAGCCATTTGTAATGTGTGAGATAGAGTTTGATTTGATATAGTAATATATAGCTTAGAATAGCAATGAGAGAGATGAGTATGATTTGTATTTGTTATATCTAGCTTAGAAGAGAAAAGGTGAGAGAGTAAAGAGATATTGTAATGAAATATCATTTGTTGAGATAACAACATTGAGAGATAGTTGTGTGGTATACATAAAGGGGTTGGTGCTTCTGTGGGTTGGTGCTCATGAATTATTGTTGTGTTGGTGCTCAAAAAAGGGGTTGTTGCTCTTGTGGGTTGGTGCTCATGAATTTTTGATGTGTTGGTGCTCAACAAAGGGGTTGGTGCTCTTGTGGGTTGGTGTTCATGAATTGTTGTCGTGTTGGTGCTTAACAAAGGGGTTGGTGCTCCTGTGGGTTGGTGCCCACAAATAGTTGATGTGTTAGTGCTCAACAAAGGGGTTGGTGCTCTTACAAGTTGGTGCTTAAGAATATTTTAGTTTGAGTTGGTGCTAATTCATATACTTGAGATTGTATTCTATGGTTTTTCCCACATTGGGTTTCCACGTTAAATTTGGTGTCTCTCTCTATCTTGTGTGGTGTTTATTGTTTCAGTTTTATTGCATATCTTAAATGTTTGGTTAAGATTAAGGGAAAGTTTATAAGATTTATGATATACTAATTCACCCCCCTCTTAGTATATCCCTTGCTTAACATTAGAATTATATCGACACTTTTGAGGTTATGATCAATGTAGTTGATTTAAAGAGGTTGAAATGTATCAACACATTTAAGATCATGGCTAGTAAAATTTAGATAAATTGGTGATATTATATCAACACATTTTGGGTCATGTCTAAGGTAATTACTTATGAAATGAATAAATTTAGAAATGTATCAACACATTTAGGATCATGGTCAATACAGTTGACTGTAAAAGGTTTTAACTAAATGGTATGGAGTTGGTTGATACAATTATAAATACGTGATTATAGTAATGATTTGGACATATTAGAAGAGGTTGAAGTTTAAATTAGATTGGTAGGATAGGTCTGAATATACATATAATCTCTAGGATCATAATCACTAATAATGTATTTTGGAATGGAAATTTAGACTAGGTAATCTTCATAAGGTGAAGAGTTGACAAAGGTTAGTTTCATAGGATAAGTTTGAATGTGAGCTAAATTTTGATTAATCATCAATTGAAAATGTTGTGAGGGTGGGATAAAAGGTGGGGTTTAATTGATATAGTCATCCTTATTACTATCTAAGTCAAAGTGAGGGATGCTAAAATGATAGAATCATGAGAGTTATTTTCATCCATGTAATAATCATCAATGGGAACATTTGCTACCATGTTAGGGTCTTCACCTCCATAAGAGTCATCATTATAGATGGGAAAATCATGGTATTGATTTTAAACCATTTGAGAAGTGGAAAAAGTGGGGTCATTAGGATCCTTATAGGGATAGTGAAAAATTGGAGGACCATGTTGATAATATTTAGTCTCAATATAGGTGTCATCATTAGGATCTTCACCTTAGTAGTAAGTGTCATCATAAGTTGGAAGATTGTCATGGATATCTTTGTCAATGTTAGGAGTGTCCAAAGTGAGATCTTTAGGATTCTCATTGGGATCATCATAAATGAGAGGACCATATTAATAATATTTAGTCCCACTATAGGTGTCATCATTGGCATTTTCACCCTAATAGTAAGGGTCACCACATGTGGGAAGATTGTCATCTATAGGATCTTTGGTCATATGAAATAGATCAATTTCAATATGAGGAGCTGCCTTCAATGGTGGTCATGGAAGGTAGAAAGGAGAGACCCATGAAAAATTAGAATGCATTAAGGCTCATTAAAAACACCCTAAGAGAGAACATCATGATGAAAATCTGAAACGATAAGATGAAAAAGAAGGAAGTGTAGAAATTAGTAATATGGTATTAAATTGACTAATATAGTGAGAAACTAAACTAAGAAATAGACAATTGTATTGGTTTAGATTATATAGTGTAACTAAAAAACTAAAATGTATAGGGGTGGCTGATATAGTTGGTGAAGACACAAAAATTTATAGGACTGGCCGATATGGTTGTCAAAATAAAAAATTGTATCAAGCTGGTCAATACATTTAGACCAAAATTTTCACTAAAATGTATAATGATAGTGAAGAAGATGCTAAGAAAAAAAGTAAAACTGTGAAAATAATATAAATAGAGAGGGGATAATATTCACGTTAGGTTCACAAGAATGTATTATGATGGTGAAACCAAAGTGAAGACAATCCTAAGAATCAAATGGAAATATGAACACAATTTAACCAGTAGTGAGATAGGATTCATGTACAATTCACCATAATGTATGCATGATCTAGGATGACATATAATTATTATCTTTATCTCAATAGACTATGAATCAAATAAGGTCATAATAATAGAGTCTATGTATAATTGGAATGCGAGTAAGGATAGAAAATAATCATAGACATAGTATAGGGTAATATATACTCAAATTTTAAGAGGAAAGGATTCCAAAGTCTAAGCCTATGACATGGGGTATATCTCTCACTAAGGCTCAATATAGATAAATAAATATAACACTAATTAAAAAGGGGTGTATCTAGGATATAATAAGGATAACACATGTAAGGAATTGACAAACAAGCATAGCCTCATCCAATATAGCTATAAACACTAATCTAATAATAAAGTGAAGGATGCAATGATTAACCAATGGGAATTATATGCAAACTAAGATGATAATGGCAAGCCTAAGCATCCCTATATCTATACCAGCTTATTTGGTATAAGGAAGAGTATAGTTAAGGATAAATACATACATTCACAATAGCAATAAGAAAGAAATATCTAATCTACTAAGTAAATAAATGAAAGAGAATATGGATATAGATACTTACCTTTAGGTTGACCTATCAATCCTTAAATCACCCCCTTTAGCTCAAGTGGAATTTTTAAATATACATTATAGGTTGAAGACCTCAAAGGACAAGAAGAAGACCTACGTATATGTATGCACCCGAAAATCACACAGTGTATCATTTATAAAAAAATATAATGATTATACATGAACCTATACCTATATATATACCCAGACCCAAATTTATCTTGGTAATTTTGTCTTCTATTCCCTCCTTGAACCCTTCTATACCTTTAAAATTATTTCTTGGATTTTTTCCCCTTTGTTTTTTCATGTGACCAAACCATCAGTCCCTTTGACTAGACTGCCAATCTCCATGATGAAACTGTATGTGACATTTCCTCCACAACATTTTTGTAAACCATCATGATGAAACTATTACATAGGTGGAAATTTCCTTATTTTTCATAGTTTTATCATCTTTGACTATGTTGGTTTCATAGGTAACCATGTAGTTTCATATTCTCCACCTGCATAGGGAGGTAGTTTCATCACCATTTGCATATTTTAAAATTTAGCTATGGAGACTTCACTTTTCATGTGTTATGCATGTTTTTGATCATATTTATTGTTTGTTTTAACTTATTTTTGCCTCTTAGATGGCCCAAATTAGCCCTAACTTTATTTTTATCAAATCTTATCACTCTTATCCCTTCTAAAATTGGTTCAAACTCCAATTAAACTACTCAATGCAATATTTTTCTTACCTTACAAGTATCTCTTCTTATTTAAGTTTATGGATCTAATATTTGCATTAAAGATTTAATATTTTGAGTCTTATATATCCTTAACCTAAATTCTTTGAGTTTTGAAGGAGTCTTTGCTTTGGTTTTTGGTTATCTTCATGTTGTTCTATGCACGTTTGGAGAGGAGAAACCATAAATTGACAACTAGTTATTTGTCTTTGTGGATCGATGAAACCACTATAAGATGATAATTTATTCAAGATTATGTCCGTCTTTATTTATTTTATTTCTATACTTTTGTCTCAAAGTTCCAAGGATTGTTATTGAGCAAACAAGGAGCTGGCATACCTGAGGATAGTGTACTCACTACAACATTTTTTCCCCTTCATTTGCTCATCATCATTGATTATGTTAGGGGGTTTCACTTTTGAATTTGAATTATTAGATTAGATTATATTCTATATTTATTAAATTATAATTTATAATTCATAAAATATAAATAAAGTGAAAAGAAACTCTTCTTTCTTTCTTTTGCATTAAAAATAGTAGTTTAGATCTTTTAGTTTCACTTGCACGTAGAAAGAATTCAAAATAAATAGTTTACATAAAAACTTGGAGTAGATTAATTACATATATTAATTACTTAAAACCACTTAAAATAATCTATTATCAATTTGAGAATGAGCATTCACACAAACAAATACCTAGAAAAACCTAGACAACATAAACAAAAGAAAAATTTACATATTATATATATATAATTTATCTATACAAGAAAAGAACACACTCATAAATTAGAAAATAAAAAATTTGAGTTTGTATTCATTTCATATTAGATAATTTACATCTATAAACAATCATTTCAAAACTCTAAAAATACTAATTTCTAGCTTGGATGTATAAAATAATTTCTAAATACTTGGAAGTTGTACTCTGTAGGGTTTGGATATTTTTTTAATTTGCATGTTAGAAATTTTTAGTTGCATAATAATTTAATTCATTCATATTTGAAATATTTGAAATATATATATATATATATATATATATATATATATATATATATATATATATATATATATATATATATATATATATATATATAAAGTTCCATTTAGCTTGCATAGAGGTAAAATATTGCATCTAGAAAATGGTAAAACCAACACTTGCATCCTTAGTCTAGATTTAGTTTTAGTGTTGCATGCATAAAAAACCTATAAAAAGAATACAAACAATAGTATTTATTTAATCTAATTTTATATTTTCATTTAAATCATTACAAATTATTTTTAATTTTAGAAATTAGTATAGTTTGGGTTTTTTACAAATTTTTATCAAAAAAAATTCAAAAATACAACCATATAAGCCTTTTCAAGATGAGTACAAGTCCAAACCTTGCTTCTACACATCTAGAATAAAAAGTGCCTCTTTCATGCCATTGCGCAGATAAGCTATAGTCTCAAATAGTCTAGTAAATCATTATTATTTTTTAAAATCTTTTATGACACTTCTAGAGCATCCATACCTTATTAGAGTTGATATCTTCCCTAGGGTTAAATATCTCAATCCTAGTAGCAACGTTTAGAGTGACATCAATGCAAAACTTATAAATGATGGTTTTTTTTCTTCTCTCATTCCCCATCTCATCATTTATTAGATCAACATTGTTGAAAATCAAGAGCATGTACAAGTTAATCCCATCATTATACCCATTCATATGTGAGGTTACTAATAAAAAAAACTTCCAAGCCTAAACTTTCATCACTATTATTTTATTTTTCCTTGGGATTAACCTTGTCATATTTTCATTTGATTTGTGTATGACATTGATTGGACAACCTAAAAGAGTTGATCAGATCCCTAGTGTCACCCAACCTAACTATACCTAGTTTTTCATCCCTAGCATTAACCAAGAACTCCAATAATCATCCTTATTGACACTGAAGGAACTTGGAGTTATGTTTCCCATAAGTTAGTTACTCTTAATAATTAATGTGATTTTATTTAGTTCTTATGATATCATTGTGATCATCCTTTATCACTCATCATTCAAAAACATATTCCAATAGCCCAACTTAATCTCCCTAACCCCTATACCTACTCATCCCAATCATCTTTTCATCGATTATCTCATCTAGATGTTGGAAATTCAAGTGCACAAGGTTGGTATGTTGCTTTAAATTTGTAAAAATATGGTGAATCCAACATGAAAGGCATATCATTTTGTGTATTGCTCTTTTTATCTCTTTTATCTACTTTTCTCTCTCATCTATATGTTGTGGGTATTTATATGCTCTCTCAATATGTCTTGTTAGGAAATATATGATAGAACCATATACTTTGACACCTATATAAAGAGCCTTTAGCCTTTTGGTGAAGCCTCCCTCCATATTTGGAATAAAAACACTTTTGCACAAAATGTAGAAACCTAATATCAAAACTACCCCTTTAACTTGAAAATTAGAGCAAGGATAGTGTTCACACTGTGCATGACCCATTTGAACCTATTGAAAATCACCATGATTTTAATAACATGTTCTTCATCGATGGAAGTGGGACCAACCCTCACATTGAAACATAACCACCACTTAGTCTACAAAACCTAGATGTTAAAAGTACATCCAAGTATGATTAATACATTGATAGTATCTATAATTTAGAATATGGGATAATTAGACTGCATGTGCCTTTGCATCCCCACACCAATAGATAAAAACATTGTCAACCCATATGAGAAACACCCAATAACTCCTAAAAAAACCTCTAACCCAAATCATTTCATTGTTGGTCATCAAGTCCTAGCTCGTGAACCTGCTACCAAGGAAGTTCACTATAACCACCCCTACTTCTTCCCCAAAAGAACTCATCTCAACTTTGGTGGGTTAAATTTGAGATTCAAAGAGTAACAAGCCTCTCTAAATTAAGGGGTGGCCTTTAACATTGCTAACCAAGGACATTCCTCCCTTATTCCTATTCTAATGATAACTTACCAACTACCACTCTATCCATATAACTCATCTCTTACTAATCATGCCTTGAGATAATATCCCTGGGACATCCTTATTCATGGCATCCCCAATTTGGTAACTTAAAATATCCCCCCATCATATTAACCTTATCTTCAAAACCCTATTGGAAGTGTCTATATGTCAACCTTCCTAACAATGTGGTGATCAACATGCCACCACCTTACATCCCCATGAGTTATGTGGCTACCAATTTGTCACCTGCATACACTCCTCATTTTTTGGAGCCATATACCACTCCTTCATCTAATCATTTTCCATCCTAATGTCACATGTATTCCAAGTCCACCCAAGTAGATAATTATTTCCTAGTTTACTACACCCCATATTATCAACCTCTTTTTTCTTCTAATAGTTTCCCACTCACTTCTTATCTAAATACCCTAATGTAATCCCATCCCTCCATGCCTTTGGTGGACATAAATACTATAAAGACATATGTTGAATATCTGAAGGATCCCCTTGATAAAAATATATATTTTTTTTGCCTTGTCCCTTACCTAATCTCCCTAAATTCAAAGGAGGAGATCAAACGTGCATGTCAAGACATATGCTACTGTTGTTTGAGAGATCTTGCCTTGGGATGGGGTAGAATTTTTTTTCCAAAAACCCTTGAATTAATTTACCTTAATTGGTTTTATCACCTCCTTGAGGGGTGTATACATTTATTTTTCCAACTCTTAGCCAATTTTTTTAAGACTTTGATATGAACAAACTCCTTAAGACTGACATATG
Source organism: Torreya grandis (assembly GCA_037957365.1). Classification (NCBI taxonomy): domain Eukaryota; kingdom Viridiplantae; phylum Streptophyta; class Pinopsida; order Cupressales; family Taxaceae; genus Torreya; species Torreya grandis. The sequence continues at coordinate 60,310 of JARHVA010001538.1, read as the reverse complement.
AGGGTTCTTGCACATCAAGCAAGAACATAATGAATGAACTATCCACTTAATCACAAGATGGTGGTAAGTATTATACTCATATAAGAGGATGCCACACATAGACCAAATATAATTACATGATCTCTTTTTATAGTCCTTTAATAAAGGAATAAGGGAAGATGTTCAAAAGTTTTTTAATGGGTCCTATGAAGAAGTAATTAAAAATGCTATAAGAATTGACTAAGTAGCCATTGATAGTGGTTATATAACCTATAGGACCAATGAGAAGATAATCATCCCAGATCATAATAATGGGGCCTATCAAAATTTGAAGCAAAACAACCCCAACAACCAAGGTTCTAAAAAAGATAGAGATGTCACTACAAATGGTGTGATATACCAAAACAAAAGGCCAAACATAATTAACAAAAATCCTCCTCAACACATGAATAATAATGCAGGTGCAAGAAACCATAATCCTTAACCCACAATTCATGTGGTTGATTTTAATAGTCCTCCATTCGTAGCATGACATTTTATAATCTACCTCTAAACCAATTCTAACATGTTGACCATTATTTGTAATATCAAAATTAAGAGTTTCATCAAGGAAATAACCCACAATGGTTTGACTAATAGAACCAAAATCAGAGGCCTAGGGATTACAATCCCAATGTCTAATGCATATTCCATAGATTTTTTAGATGTGATACTCGTGCATGTAGGGAATATAATAAGTTCATTCAAACACTCCGTGAGGACCAATAATAAACATATGCAGACATTAACTATTAGAGCCTAGGTTCAACACCAAGAACTCTGAGATTTTTTATTCTTTATGTTAATTATGGTTTATTTTATTTTAAATTCCCATCATTCATCACTTTTCTCTCTCATAGGGGATCAATCATAGAAAAAAGTAATTAACCACTAAATGTATGGGGTACAGATCCCCAAGGAGGATAGAGGTTGATTTGGATGATCAATGGAATAGAGATATAGAGATAGAGATTCAATAGGAGCATCAAGAACCAATTATAGACTCTCCACCACTCCCACATTATCCCTAATAGAGTTTGGGCCCCATATCTAATAGGAAATTCAATAGCTAGTTGGAGTTGTTTAGGAGCATCTACCCCCTCTTGCTAAGCTAGTGAGTGACTAGGTCATTTGGTCACAATGAGAGGTTCAAGGGATTATTTATCATAGAGGGTATTCTTAAGGACATACTAGATATATGAGTAGACATGTTAGTGGATATTTTCAAGGGAGGGAATCATCCCATGAGGGTCTTCATCGATCTAGATCACATAGCTTATACTATCATAAATCATAGTCACCCTAATAGGACAGGCATGGGGGAGAGCCATTTATGACATCATCCATGAGTTTACTAGATTAAAACCACCTATATTTTTTGGGTTGATAAATTTATATGAGGAAAAGTATTATATTCCTAATATCATGAGATTATTCAACACCTATGGATATTTTTGGAACATTTGAGCTAGACTTGCCACTCACATTTTGAGAGGTTCGACATTAGACTAGTGGGCAAATGAGGAAATTGAGAATGGACTTGATTTGGAGACCCTTTCATGGGAGTAGTTTTGATGCCAATTTAAAAAAATTATATCTCTTGATACTTTCAATGGTAGAGGGTTGATGAGTTTCATGCCCTACATCAGTGTGGGGGAACAATAACAGAGTATGAGGCTAGATTCATTGAGCTCCTTCCCTATATTGAATTTGATCATAAAAAGGATATGTTGGTGAATAAATTTATCAAAGGTATTAATTTTTATTTGGTTGATTTAGTTTTCCTTCTTAACATACAAACCCTTTAGGCAATGATAAAAAATGCATTGATTATTGAAGATAATAAGGGAAAAATCCAAGAGGTATGTGAGTGCATTAGAGGGTTTACTCATCAATAGTGAGGTAACAAATCATAGGGAAAACAATCACCCCATAGAGAAGGATTTAATATACCTCCATCATAACACGGTTATCAAGTCCAACCATAGGGCCAACAAGATAATGACATCCTTTTCAACAACCATAAATGGATATATATAGAGAGGGATAACGTTAGGGACCTTGCTAGTAGAGGCAAGGTCAATCATTGGCCTTGACTTGGTAGTCTAGGAAATAGGTACATATAGGTCCCAACCTACCTATGGTTCTTGTTAGGATTGACACTATGTAAAGGATGTTTGTTTGTGGACTTTACTTTGCTAGAGATTTTCCTTAAAGGAATAAAATGACTATGGGGTAAAGAGTGGTTGAGTATGAGTAAATAATGGGTGACAATAGATGATCACGAGGATAAGTATCAAGCCATAGTGGTAGAGGTAATAGGTAATATCAACCAGATGTTGATATTAGTTTTATTTGATCTTGGTGCTTTAGATTCCTTTATTTCACCTTTAGTTATTAATTGGTGGCTTCTAGATAGCTAGACCTTTAGTTAGTAGAGATGGATACTGGAGCTACAAATCCCATTAATTATTGGATTCATTATTATGTATTATACCTTTGGGTATTCCACACCACCCTATATTTACATATTTTACCCTTGGATATATTGTGGTGATAGGAATGGATTGTCTCAAGTCTCATAGAGCCCATATTGATTGTTATGCCAAGATTGTCAAGTGTCATGATGAATTAGGTGTAGATATGGTTAATTTTGGCTTAAAGAGACTCATTTCAATACACATGATTTACTCTATGCAACTCAAGTATAATTTAAGATATGGGTGTCAATTGTTTGCTATATGTGTAAGAGATAGGTCTAAGGCTGATGCAAATGTGACTACTTTAGATTCTCATCCTTTATTATGAGAATTCATATATGTTTTTTTGATGAGTGAGATAGTATATTTCCTAAGCATGACATTAATTTTAGTATTTATTTATTACCTGGGGTAGAGCCTATCTCAAAGGCTCCTTATAGAATGACCATTCTCAAGCTCAAAAAGCTCAAGATTTAGCTTTAGGAACTTTTGGAGAAAGTTCATATTTGCCCTAGTGTGTCTCCTTGGGGTGCACCAGTAATTTTTGTTAAAAATAAGGATGGTTCTTTATGTCTTTGCACTGAATCCATATATTTGAATAAAGTGAACATCACTAATAAGTATCTATTAGCTAGGATTGATGACTTGTTTAATCTAGTCAAGGGTGCCATGGTGTTTTCAAAGATCAATTTTAAGGCATGATACCACCAACTAAGGATATCTGAGGTAGATATCCATAAGACCACATTTAGGATATGGTAGACCATTATGAGTTCATATTAGTACCTTTTGGGCTAACCAGTGCCCCAATAGTCTTCATGATCCTCATGCATGGTGTATTTCAACGTTATTTAGATTAGGTTGTTTTGATTTTTTATATGACATTTTGATCTATAACTGTATCATGGAAGAGCATGAAAAACACCTACAAAAGGTTCTTTAATATATTTGAGAACATCAATTATATGGTAGTTTATCCAAATGTTCTTTATTTGAGATTGAGATTTAGTATTTGGGACACATCATTTTAGGTGAGGGAATCTTAATAGATCCCTCAAAGATCAGGATGATTATTGAGTGGCCAACATCCACTTCACTTACTAAGGTGCATAGTTTTATGGGATTGGTAGGATATTATACAAGGTTTGTATAGGAATTCTCATGTATATCTCATCCCATCACTTACCTTTAGAGCAAAGGGAAGGTGTTTGTTTGGATAGAGGCATGAGAGAGGGACTTCTTGACTCTTAAGGAATGACTCATTAGTACTCATATTTTAGCAGTTCTAAATCATACTTAGGACTTTTTAGTCTATATATATGCCTAAAAAAAGGGAATTAGAGCCATTATTATGTATAATAACATAGGGATAATTTATGAGTCACATAAGCTCAATGATTATGAGCTCAAGTACCTGGCCCATGACTTAGAGTTTGCAAAATTTCTTCATGCTCTAGTTTGTTGGTGACACTTTGATCGGGAAATACTTTGTCTTGAGGACTAATCATCTAAGCCTCAAATAGATCTCCTCTTAGTGAAATATCAATGCCTATTAGTAGTGATGAATGGAGTTGGTGTGTGAGTACCATTTTCATATAGATCACATCAAGAGCAAGAAGAATGTAGTGGTATTTGCCCTTAGATACATCATCAGCTAGCTACAATGAGAACTAAGACTAATTTGAGGGATCACATTTTGGAGCATATCCATTAGGATGATTTTTACCAGGAGTTGAGACTTAAGTTAAACTCATAGAGGGCCCTAGAGGGAAAATTTGTAGGTTTTACCTTTAATGAGGATGGTCTCTTGCACCATAATAGGGGCATTTATGTGCCTGATCTTGGAGGTTTACGTTAGTTAATCTTATTAGAGGCACATTGAGCTCCTCATTTTGGTCACCTTGGGGTGAAGAAATTCCATGTTGAGCTTTGACAATTATATTTTTCTCTTAGGATTCCCATAGATATTATGGATTTCATTTCCAGATGCTTTGATTGCTAGCACATCAAGCCTAAGCATTAACATCCTACATGACTACTTTATCCTCATGAGATTCTCAAGTGGAAATGGGACACCATTTCCATGGATTTTATTATCAATTTCCTATGTATATGTACCATGATGATGTCATCATGGTAAAAATGGAAAATTTATCTAAGTTGGAACACTTCTCACCCACTAAGACTAATTATAATGCCATGATAATAACCAAAGTTTTCCTTGATAACATTTTCAGACTACATGGTATACATCATAAGATGATTTCTAACCAAGATCCTATCTATATTTATATATTTTGGACCACCCTATAGAGATATTTGGGCACTATGCTCAGTTTAAACATGTCCTACCATAATGAGATGGATAGATAGGCAGAATTAGTTAATCAAGTTTTGGAGGATATGATATTGACTTATGTTATGGATCAACAGTCCTGATGAGAGGACTAACTTTATTTAGTAGAGTTTGATTAAAATAATAATTATAATATCTCTCTTAAGATGGCACCATTTTAGTCTTTGTACAATAAGAAGTGTGAAACTCTACTGAGTTGGGACCACATGGATGACCAAGTGTCTATTAGGCATGTGATGTTACAAGACATGAAACGATAGGTAGTGTAGGTCTGTGAGTACCTACATGAGTTTTAAGAGTTTCATAGGAGATACACCACTACAAAGAGATTAGATTGATATTTTTTAGGTGACAAAGTATCTCTATATGTGAAAGCTCATAAGATCCTGATCCACTATGAAAAAGGTTCTATGATCACACTATGTTTTGTGGGATCATTTAACATCCTAAACAGGATTAGATCCATACCTATTGGTTTGATTTACCACCTAATTTGTCATGGGCGCATGATGTTTTCCATGATTTCATTTTACAAATATATATACTAGATATATAATATGTTTTAGATTGGTCTACTTTGCAGATGGTAGAGGATGGTCAACATTCTTTGGAGACCATTAGGATTTTGGAACATTAGAGGCTAATCCTTCGTGGACAAGACTTAGACTAGGTTAAGGTCCAATGAGATAGATATGATAAGCATGTTTTTACTTTTGAGAATGTAACACCACTTCAAGCCTAGTACGCTCAACTTTTCACATGAATTCCAAGAGGAAGTTTATTATAGAGGGGGAGGATGTCATTCTCTCTTGATCTATTATGCACACTAGTTGTTATTGTTATTTTGAGTTATATATTATTTTTGATGGATGGTGTTTAGCGTATTTATGTTGTGTTCATGGATATGAATTTATTTATTGAAATGGTTTTAGGCTATTAATATATTATATTACAAGAAGATATTATTTATTCTTGTTTCTATGATGATGTGATTATTCCATATTGATTATCATGCTAACCATATATGAAATATATCTAATATTAGTGCCATGGTTGACATGATTTATGTTTAGTGATATTCCCTAATTAAACATGATAAGACATTATTATTTATTCATGTTATTATGATGAGGTCATGATTTCATGTTTTTATCATGCTAACTATGTATGCAACATATCTACATTTAGTGCCATGACATGCACAATCTAGATCCAGTGATATGAGTCCATGCATGTGGTAGTGTAAATACTATTGATGGTAGTAATGTGGTTTTGAGAGGATTATAAGAATCCTAAGTAATATAATTATAAGGATGTCACATTTTATTATCATTATGTGAATGTTTTGATGGGTGATTTAGTGTACAGATGATAGGGAGAAGATGAATAATGGTAAAGAGAAAGATAAGAGATGACAAAGTACCACCCCACATAACTGTTTCAATTATGTTAGGCCTTGAGTGTGTATGTGTTGTTATCCACATGTATGTTTTTCATATCCTTGTTAATCATGTACCCCTTGTGAACCTTCCAATTAATCAATTTTTGGACCCCTTTTATTCCTAAGTATATACTACCTTGATATAAAAAAGACTTCCCTTGATGGTGAAATTTGGATTTATAAAGTCTAAAAAATTGAAAAATTTAAAATGGTCCTCTTTGTATTTGATTGACTAAAAATGAGGCCCGTTAGACATTATAACCCTTAAAATATAAAATTGTGTGCCAAAATGATGATTCCTCCTCTCTAAGCAAGAGGTGAAACTATAGTCAAGAAGGGGACACTTGTCCCCCTCTAAGTGACTATTACATATGACAACCCTCTCATTCCCTTAAGATGCATAAAATCTACATTTTCCTCTCCTTTATTCTTTACTATATCAAAATTGGAAATGGAGGAGACAAGCAAATTTGGAGTAGCTTGGGAAAATGAAGAAAAGAACTAGTTATTATGGTAAATAGCTAAACTGTTAGGTAAAATGGTGCAGTTTAGATGTCTTATGTGTGTGTGAAAGTGTGGATAATATAAGGTTAAATTATGTGTATGAATTTTAAATCATACATGGTTGTTATGAAAGGATGGTTTAAATTTCTTAATGAAAAGTGAATCTTGGACATATTATGTTGCAAGCGGGCTTTTTTTCTTCCAAAATTGAAATGCAATACTCATTAGAAAGTGAAGCTTGGGGATGTTATGTTGCAAGTTGGCTTATTTTCCCCAAATTTGAAATAAAATTAGGAAGTTGGGGCCTTAGTTTTGCATGTTGGTTCCTATTCTCCATGTTTGTTTAAAAAAAACTAAGGTGAAGCTTGGGGCCTAGGGTTGCTAGCTAGTTTTCCTCTTTCTCTTTGATTTAATATTTAAGATCTATTTGTAGAGTTATTCTACTCTTTTAACTATTGTAAAAAGACCATCCATTTCTAACGTATACAGACCCATGTATTATTGTTTATTGTGTGTTGTGGAAACCTTATGGTTAATGTTTTTGGATTGAATTGTATTATGCTTATTATGTGTGGGAGTCACCTCTTGGGATTGAGGGTGGCTAGGGCTTGGAACACCTTATGATATCAATAGATTGGGAGGTGAACATCTTCCATTACCATATTTTTTCTATGGATATGCTGGAAATGCTAACTATGGATGTAAGAACTATTACTAGTGTAGATACAAATTGTTATTAAAAAATAATGCATGGTTGATGTTGTTGTACATGGTAGAAAATAAACCCATAGATTTATTATGGAATGAAAAATTATACTGCTATGAATATGATTTATTTATGAAAAATAATTATAGAGTGGGGAAAATGCACTCATGTGAAGTAATTTGTACATTTATGAAATGTATTGCTATAGAAGTTGACTCACTGTTAAAAGAAAATTAAAATTGTGATTGAAATAACATTGTATTTTGAATAAGACATGCATATGAATATGGATTGTTTACTTGATAAGTAGAATTATAAGAAAGAATTTTATAAGTGATTGTTGTAATTTTGATTGCATTTATTACATTCTATATGAGAATAATATATCTCTTTGTGAGACAAGTTATGCATGCGTGTATTATATTTAGTTTATAGAATCTTATCAAAAGAGACATATATATATATATATATATATATATATATATATATATATATATATATATATATATATATATATGTCTCTTTTGATAAGATTCTATAAACTAAATATAATACACACATGCATAACTTTTCTCACAAAGAGATATATTATTCTCATATATAATGTAATAAATGCAATCATATATATATATATATATATATATATATATATATAGAGAGAGAGAGAGAGAGAGAGAGAGAGAGAGCGAGAGAGAGAGAGAGAGAGATAAAGACTTTATTACTGTGAATATATATATATATATATATATATATATATATATATATATATATATATATATATATATAGAGAGAGAGAGAGAGAGAGAGAGAGAGAGAGAGAGAGAGTTAAAGACTTTGTTAATGTGACCTTTTCCAAATGAATAAACCTTTGTTGACTTAAAAATATTTCTTTTAAATATGTAGCTTCCTATCTCTTTGAAACTTCAACTTTCTTTGAACTTGCAAGGGAAGGGAAGCATGAGTGTGATAATTAGCTTGCAGAAAAATATAAGGAATGTTGGGGATCAACCAACAATAGATTACACTTGTGAAAGCAATAAATGCAAAATTAAATCAGATAGACAAGTAATTAGAATGATAACCAGCAAGAACAAGAGATACAAGAAACCACCCTGAAAACTTGTATTAACAAACTCTTTACAAAAGGAATACAATTGAAGAAACTTCTTTCTTCCACACCTCTCCTAGATGTATAGATCTCTATTCCTCAAGAGCTCTCTCTCTCAAGAACAATCAACTCCAACAAGCCTGGATTGATTCAATTCTGTACTGTTCTTCACATACAATGAATTACTACAATAATCCACTATAACTGCAATAAGCTAGGAAGATCTAATTCTACATATAGAATTAGGAGACTTGAGCATGTACTTCCAACAAACAGTTAAACCACTTGAACAAGGGCTCTAAAAATAGTATTGCCAATAATAGAGATGCGATCTTGAGACTACAACTCAAACTCATCATGCAAACACTCGCTTCTGTCCTCGGAAATCGCTTTTTGGATGCACATGTAACCGACGTCGGTTCCTGCTGCTTGCCTATGACCGCCGCCAACTGACCTACTGCCAACGTCGGCGTCTCTGCAACTGCAGCTAATCGACGTCGGTCACTCCTGATCGACGCCGATGCTTGTGTAGACCCAAATTGTTAAAGTCTGCTCCTTGGTGAAGCTTTTAGCTCCACACCCTAACAATCTCCCACTTGGAGATAAACAGCTGCACCAGTACCTGTACAGCAACATCTTCTAGCTCCTCCATCTTCAACTCAATCATGAAGACCAACAGAAGTTGAATGAAGATTCAACTTCTCCTTTGTAACCGGCTTGGTTAACATATCAGCGGGATTCCTATCTGTATGGATCTTCTCCAACTTTAACTCACCATCTTCCAATACCTGCCATATGAAGTAATACCTTAGTTGTATGTGCTTTGTTCTTGAATGAAAGGCTGAATTCTTAGCCAAATGGATTGCACTCTGACTGTCACTATACAATCTTTAACTCTCATGCTCTCTTCCAAGCTCATCCATGAAACATCTCATCCATATCATCTCTTTGCTAGCTTCTGTGGCTGCAATATACTCTGCTTCTGTAGTTGATAAGGCAACAACCTTCTGCAACTTAGATATCCAGCTAACCGCCATTCCACCTACAGTGAAAACATAACCTGTAGTGCTTCTCCTGCCATCCAAATCACCTGCCATATCTGAATCTACATAACCATGTAGAGAAGTATCTGAACCTCCATAGCACAAGCGCCTACTGCTGGTTCCTCTCAGATATCTAAGGATCCACTGAATTGCTTTCTAATGTTCCTTTCCTAGATTGGCCATTATACTTACTTACCACTCCCACTGCTTGGGCAATATCCGGTCTAGTACACACCATTGCATACATCAAACTTCCTACTGTGGAAGAATATGGAACCTTACTCATGTACTCTACCTCTTCATATGAATTAGGACATTGTTCTTTACTCAACTTAAAATGTCCAGCCAAAGGTGTGCTTATCGGTTTAGCATCCTGCACATTGAACCGTTTCAACACCTTGTCCACATAATCTTCTTGAGACAATATCAACCTGTGATTTTTCCTGTCTCTCTTAATGCTCATGCCAAGGATTTTCTTTGCTGCTCCCAAATCCTTCATGGCAAACGTTTGAGCTAATTTCACCTTAAGCTCAGAGATATCCTGCATGTGAGATCCTGCAACCAGCATATCATCTACATACAACAATAGAATAATATATCTACCATTATCAAATCTCTTGAAATACATGCAATGGTCAGATTGACACCTACTGTAACCATGCTCAGTCATAAACCTGTCAAATTTTAAGTACCATTGCCTAGGAGCTTGCTTGAGGCCATACAAGCTTTTCTTCAATTTGCACACAAACTTCTCCTTACCCTTGACTTCAAATCCTTCTGGCTGTTCCATATAAATTTCCTCATCCAAATCTCCATGAAGAAATGATGTCTTAACATCTAGATGCTCAAGATGCAAATCCTCAAAAGCAACCAAAGACAATACAACCCTTATAGAAGTCATTTTAACAACAGGAGAAAAAATCTCACCAAAGTCAATACCTGGCTTTTGTGCAAATCCTTTTACCACCAATCTGGCCTTATATCTCATCTGTCCATTCTCACCCTCTTTCAACCTGTAGGTCCATCTGTTCTTGAGTGTTCTCTTACTAGCTGGCAATTCAACCAAATCCCATGTTTGGTTCTCTCTTAAGGACTCCAACTCCTCAACCATGCCACGCTCCCACTGACTCTTGGACTCCACCTATATTGCTTCTTCAAAACTCTCTGGTTCTCCACCATCAGTTAGCAATAAATAAAATAAAGAAGGAGAATATCTAATGGGAGGCTTACTCACCCTTTCTGACCTCCTGATGGGTGTCTGAGACTCGTCCACAACATGCTGTCCACCCAAATTCTCTGACAGTGACCAACCTCAGTCACCTGCAGACCTGTTACTGGCCGATGTCAGTTCTACCTGACCGACCTTGATACATGTCCTACCGACGTCGGTCTCTGTACGGCCGACGCCAATTTCTATCCTACCGACACCGGCTCCTAACCTGTCGACGTCAGTCTCTGTGTTTTCCTACAAGTGATTATTTATTTTTCCTGCGAGCTCATATTGGACTTTCACCTCGTCCAATTCACCATTGCTCTGCTCAGATTGATTCAGCTTCCTTAGCTGATCACAATACATCACCCTTTCGTTGAAAACAACATCACAGCTCTTGATTACCTTGTTAGTTTCTAGATTCCATAATCTGTAACCAAAATCATCTGAGCCATAGCCAATAAACGTGCACCTCATACACTTAGCATCAAGCTTCTTTCTATTTTCTTTATCTATGTGCACAAAGGCTTCACAACCAAACACTTTGAGATATGAGAGATCAACCTTTTTACCTATCCATGCCTCTTCTGGAATACCACCATCCAGCACTGTAGAGGGTCCTCTGTTAATCAGGTATACTGCAGCGTCAACAGCTTGTGCCCAAAACTGTAAGGGCAAACCAGCATGCAATCTCATACATCTTGCACGCTCCATTATTGTCCTGTTCATCCTTTCAGCAATCCCATTCTGCTGAGGTGTCCTTGGAACCATCCTTTGCCTACGGATTCCATGCATGTAACAATAATCTCTGAACTTATGACTGCAGAACTCACCACCATTGTCTGATCTCAGGCACTTTAATCTTTTACCTATTTCATTCTCAACCATAGCTTTCCAAACTTTAAAAGTCTCAAATACATCAGATTTTCTTCTAATACAATAGATCCATACCTTCCTTGTAGCATCATCTATGAAAGATACATAGTACTGTGATCCTCCAATGGAAGCAACCTGAGCCGGTCCCCACACATCTATGTGAACAAGCTCCAACTTATGCCTCTTCTTAGTAGACCCAGTCTTGAGAAAACTAACCCTTTTCTATTTTCCAAATACACAGTGCTCACAAAACTCTAGATCTATGCCTTTTAAATCTGAAAGCATACCTTTGGACTTAAGAATTGCCATCCCCTTCTCACTCATGTGGCCAAGCCTTGAGTGCCACAATTTAGCGTCCACATCTGAAGTAGATAATACAGAAGGAGATTTGTTAGTAACACAATTACACAAATAGAGAGTACCTTCTCTCTTACCTTTGGCCATAACAAGAGCACCCTTGGTCACCTTCCAAGATTCTGCTGTGAGAGTTACTGTACAACCCTCATCCCCTAACTTTCCTGTAGAAATCAAATTTCTCTTCAAGCTAGGAACATGCATCACGTCTCTCAACACCCATGTGTTGTTATTCTGCATCTTCAGTTGCACTTTACCTTTGCCAATTATTTTACAGGGCTCATCATCCCCTAGATACACTATTCCAAAATCTCCATGGATATAGTCACTAAAATATTCCCTGTTAGGGGTAGCATGAAAAGATGCACCAGAATCTAATACCCAAGATTCTATATTATTATGCAGAGAGAAAATTAAAGCATCTTGTGCAATACCTACAACCTTGGCTTCTTCCTTTCCTTCGTGCTGATTGTCCTCCTTAGGCTTTGACCAACAATCTCTGCTTATGTGCCCCATCTTTCCACAATTCCAGCATTGTGGCTTTCTGCCATTTCTAGATTTAGATCTGCCTTTCCCCTTTGATTTGGATCTTGATCTGCCTTTCTTGCTCTTCTCTTTCTGCCTTCCCCTGCTCTCAAAACTTAAAGCATTCCCAGATGTCTCTTCTGTGCTTTTCCTACGTATTTCCTCATTCAAGATAACACTAACAACATCTTCTACTTTCAAAATATTTGATGCAGATGTAGTATTACTTACTGCCATTACTAAGCCATGCCATCTTTCAGGCAAAGAACATAATATTAAAAGAGCTTTTATTTCATCATCAAACACTATATTCACTGAACTTAACTGATTCACAATTCCATTGAAATCATTCAGATGAGTAGAAATAGATCCACCTTCATTCATATGCAAATTAAATAACTGCTTCATAAGATATACCTTATTGGAAGCTGAGGGTTTTTCATACAAATTTGCTAATGTAGTCATCAACTCTACCGTAGATTTTGCCTATGATAAATTGGATATCACAGTGGATGCTAGACTCAGTCTTATAGACCCCAGAGCCTTTCTGTCAAGAACTTCCCATTCTTCATCCTCCATGTATTTGAGCTTCTTTGCAACCCCACCTAATGGTAAGTAGAGATCTTTCTGATACAGATAATCCTCTATCTGCATTCTCCAATGTTGGTAATTTTTGCCATTGAACTTTTCCATTCTCAGTTTACTTTCATCTGCCATTGCTTCTCCCACTCAAACAGAAATCCCTGCAGAAACTCCTATGAGAACCTGTAATCAATACACACTACACAGATCTGAACCACCTGTTAGTGAACCTGAACTTTGATACTGATTATTGGATATCAAGCTCTGAACCTGCAACCAAAGGCTCTGATACCACTTGTTGGAGATCAACCAACAATAGATTACACTTGTGAAAGCAATAAATGCAAAATTAAATCAGATAGACAAGTAATTAGAATGATAACCAACAAGAACAAGAGATACAAGAAACCACCCTGAAAACATGTATTAACAAACTCTTTACAAAAGGAATACAATTGAAGAAACTTCTTTATTCCACACCTCTCCTAGATGTATAGATCTCTCAATAGATCTCTATTCCTCAAGAGCTCTCTCTCTCAAGAACAATCAACTCCAACAAGCCTGGATTGATTCAATTCTATACTGTTCTTCACATACAATGAATTATTACAATAATCCACTACAACTGCAATAAGCTAGGAAGATATAATTATACATATAGAATTAGGAGACTTGAGCATGTACTTCCAAAAAATAGTTAAACCACTTGAACAAGGGCTCTAAAAATAGTATTTCCAATAATAGAGACGCGAGCTTGAGACTACAACTCAAACTCATCATGCAAACACTCGCTTCTGTCCTCGAAAATTGCTTTCTGGATGCACAAGTAACCGATGTCGGTTCCTGCTACTTGCTTGTGACCTCTGCCGGCTGACCTACTGCTGACGTCGGCGTCTCTGCAACTGCACCTGATCGACGTCGGTCGCTCCTGACCAATGCCGGTGCCTGTGTAGACCCAAACTATTAAAGTCTGCTCCTTGGTGAAGCTTTTAGCTCCACACCCTAACAAGGAATTTCCATTTTAGGAGCTTCTATGTAATAGTTAAACCTATTTGGAATGATTGGTAGAAGAAATTACCCACTACTATTTTTGGAAATGTTGCTTCTATTCTAACCTCATAACACTCTATTAAACCTGTTATAAATCTAGTATTGAGGTGACTAATTTGGAATGATTGGTATAAGAAATTACCCACTATTATTTTTGGTAATGATACTTCTATTCAAACCCCATAACACTTTGGTAAACCTTTTAAAAATATAGAATTGAAGTGGTACAGGGAAATATTAATTACTTATACAACCTAAAAAATGTTACTTATATGCTAGAGAAGTTAAAGGAATTTAAAATAAAATTTTACCTCTGTTTCCTATATGCTAGAGAAGTTGAGAGAATAGTAGATAAAAATTTACTTTATGGGTAACCAAAAAGAGAAAGGATAACCCATGCAAGAAAAAGATATTTAAATTTAGTGAAAAATAATAATAGGCCACCTAAATGATTAATTATATGTATACAAGAAAAAAAGAGATATATCTATATTTACATATATCATACAAAAATAATTTAAAAATTATATATATATATATATATATATATATTAGGCTTGATCGGCGACATCCCACATGGTGGACTATGGACTATGGACTATGGAGACGACCTTTTTTTCCATCCCACCAGGATGAAGACATGGTTGTGACCATTCCCAAATGGGAGAAGGTTGTGATGTAATCGCCCCCTCTCCTATATTGAGAGGGATGGCAATTGTCTGATCACCCTCCCCATATATATATATATATATATATATATATATATATATATATATATAAGAAAGATCCATCGAAATAATAAAAATAAATAAATATATAAATTTAAATTTTTTTTTCATATTTTTGGGTTGTGTCCTCAATATGCAAAAATAACAATAACCACAACCTATAATAAACTGAGGTAATGGTAGTTTACTATGCGATCTGCAAGTGGAAGTAGAAAAATAATAATAAACATGTGTAAGCCATTGTTAAATCTCCTTTGCTCGTTGTTGTTGTGAAAAAAGTTTCCATAGAAGTGAAGTTGTATTTATCATCTTATTAGCTAGGGGAAGAAGTGAAGAAGCTCTTCTAGATATTCTTCTTTCAGATAAACAATAGACATGCAAGGCTTCAAATTAATCCTCTAATTTCTCATTTTTCTCATTTTTTTTAAATTTGGTTGGTTGGAAAAATATTATTACGAGGAGATTTATTATAAAGAAAGAAGGGGGTTGGGGTTTAGCTTTTATGAATTTTAAAAAGTATTTAATTGGGAATTATTTATTTATTTAGGATATGAATTATTAATTTGAAGAATATGGCATGGTTTCCTTAATTTTTGAAGAAGTTATTAGTAGCATTTAGAAATAATAATTGTTATTTTATTCTATTTCTATGGTTTTTTTTTAGTGTATATAATTATTTTCTTATTTTGATAAATCAATTGGTGGATTAATTTATTAAGTGATCCATTAATTCTACTTGAATTTGGATCTATTAAATTATTGCATAATAGAATGAGACATTCTTAATTTAATTAATTTATGGATTCTTTTACAATAAAAGTTGAACTAAAATTATAATTATAAGGTCATTAATAGTCGATTACCTTGTGAAGGTAACCAACCTTAGCCTTCTCATTTCCATCCACTTTTATATTGAGTCAACATAGATGCGCACTGCTATGGTATAGGTGAATTTTGGCTAGTTTTTACTATAATAATGTTGTACTGTGTGGTGTCTTTCAAAAAAATGTTATAGGGGTCTTTAGGTGTTACATGTTCGTCAAGAATTCTAATGCAAACTCTCAACCCCTAAAAATTGGTCATGTGGCACCACAAAATTTCAAATTGAGTATGTATCAAAACCTCTTTCTAGACCATCACTGACACACTATCCAAAACTAGCCATAAGGTAACCAAACCAACCAACTAACACCGATTAATACTCATGATGTTGAGGCCTCTACCTTTGGCATTGTCAACCCTTATGTGGCTCCCCAATCAATACCATAAGGGAAAACTTGTGCATGATAGAGTTGTGGAGTTAGAAACTAAAGAAGATGTGAATATCATTACTTGCATAAGATAATATAAACCTAGACAACCCCTTACATGACAGATGTCTTGGAGACTAAAACTAACCCTAAACATGTGGGGAACTATGACTTAATTTTTAACCTCACAAAGGTATTTTTCCACTCACAAAGGTATTTTTCCATATCTCTTTCTTGGACTTGCTAAAAAACTCTCTTATACATTATTAGAAATTACTTGATGTCTTGGGATTGGGCCACCTAGCCAGTATCACCACCCTAGGCTTAGATCAATCAAATTATTTTAGAAATGTTCCCACTTGGATAAAACTTGAGAGACACTAGTTACTTCTTTAACCTTAGGAGCATACCCCCAAACACTAAAATGGCTAGAAGGGGAGATCTAATTTTGTATCTACAAGTATGGATCTATAATAACTATGTAAAGAGGGTGATGGTTGATGATGGGAAGACTATCAACATAGTTCCCTTTTCATTTCTATATAAACTTGGTTATGGAGAAACTAAATGTTTTACCACTAGAAACAATTTGTGAGGCTATGATAGCCTCAAATTTGATAAGAACCATCATAACTATAGTCACTTTAGTTCTCAAGATCACATTGACATAATTTTATGTAATTGATAAGGATATGAACTACAACATGATCTTGGGTGGACCTTGGATTTACATAAAGAAGGTAACCCCTTATACCATGTTCTATAAAATTAGGTTCCTCCATTTAGAGAAACTATTTATTAATCAAGTGGGCACTAAGTCATTTCAAATTCTTCAAGAAACCATACACAAGTAACTAGGGCTAAACATTAATTATCACTTACCCACCAATGGTGTGGTAAATACCCCAAATTTAGTTGAAGTCAAAGATCCCAAAACACCTAATGTAATTATATCAAAGAGTGGTGATGAAATCCCCAAACTTACATCAAATGAAAAACTTGAAGAAAAGGGAGTGAAAACAACATTATAAGTGAGTGAGGAAGCTCACACAACTATCCCAACTATTTTAACCAAGTCAATAGCTGAAATCACAACCATCATAGAAAGAGACAAACAATCATTTTTTTAATCTTTATAGTCCCCATATGCCTCTCAACTTAGAGGCCCTTAACCTTAGTGTCAAAGTTCACCATGTTGGCATGGTGGAACTCTTAGGCATGATGATAAGCCTCCAAAAAAGCCTGATGACCCACTTCTTTAGCCTAATCAACCAACCCTGCATCATGTAGGGTAAAATTGTAGTTTAGGTATAATATTAGATAACACAATAATTCACCCTCCCCTTACATGCCAATGTTAGAGGAAGGGATTTGGAAGGGAAGAAACTCAATAAACACCTAAAACAAGTAGGAGACCTTGGCTTGAGACTTGATGGTAGAATGATAAGAATAAGGGATAAGGTTGTAAATCTAGGCCCAATTGGTTGGGCCCATATTTGGTGAATGAAGATTTCAAAAATGGAGATTATCAATTGTACACATTAGAGGGTAAAGTGTTTACTGAGTTTGTGAACTCTTA
>JARHVA010001538.1:7500-37500 GCA_037957365.1 Torreya grandis | reverse complement strand
AACCTTTAATTCAATCCCCCAATGGGATAGATCAGGTAGTATTCTCACCCATGTGTATATGGTAAGTAAAATTATCCATGATTTGATTAATTAGTATGTTTTCCACTTCTTTATTAAATTTACACTTGATTTCCTTTTTTTTGCTCACAAGTGAGGAGGGTGTCTTAACTAAATTTGTTGCGACACAAGTAAGGTAAGTTTTCTACCTCTCATTTTCTCTTTTGATGCACCACTACTCAATAAGACACCCTCACCAATTTATGATGAAGTGTTTCTCCAAGGGGGTAATATTTATGTACAAAAAAATTATATGGTGTAACATTTATAGAAAAATCCAATGATAACGTAAGGACCACTACCTATATATACTTAGACCTAAAGTTCTCTTGGTAATTTTGCCTTTTATGTCCTATTTAACCCCTTCTGGATCTCTGAACGTGATTTTTGGAGTTATTTTACTTTGTTTTTTCATGTGATGAAATTTTTAGTCCCCTCAATGAGACCACCAGTCTCCTTGATGAAATCACCCAATCTGTGATGTTTCTACTATTACAATTTCATAAATAGCTATGATAAAAAAATTACATAGGTGGTATTTTCATTATTTCTCATGTTAGTCTCATATTTGATTGTGGTGGTTTCATAATTGACCATGGTGGTTTCATATTCACCACCTACATAAAGAAGTAGTTTCATCACTATTTGCACATTTTCAAATTTAGTTTTTGAGACTTCACTTTTCACGCATTTTCCATGATTGTAATCATGATTCTTGCTTGTTTTAGATTATGTTCACCTCCTAGATGGCCTAACTTAGATCTAACTTTATTTTTATCAAATTGCATCTCTCTTCTCCCTTATAAAATTAGTTCAAGTTCTAGTTAAATTGATACACACAACCTCTTTCTTTCCTTACTAGTATATTTTATTCCTTAGTTTTATGGATCCAAGATTTGCATTAGAGATTAAAGGTTTTGAGTTTTACATAGCTCTATCCTAATTGATTTGATTTTTGAAGGAGTATTCTCTTCGATTTGTGACCATCTATGTGTTGTTTTATGCAAGCTTGGATAAGAGAATCCACGAATTATAAACTTGTTCTTTGCCTTTGTGGATCAGTCCAACCACTATTCAGCTTCTATTTTCCTCAAGATTGTGTATCTCTTTCTTTCTTTTCTTTTCATTCTCTTGTTTGAGAGTTATAAGGATCATGATTGATCAAATAAGTATCTAGCATATATGAGGATAATATACTCACTACAACAATATTTTTCCTTCACTTCGTCATCACCATTGATCAAGTTGAGGGTTTTTAATTTCAAATTTGATTTATTAGATTAGATTAGATTCTATATTTATTATATTAGAATTTATACTTCAAAAAATGTAAAAGAAATTGAAAATAAACTCTTCTTCTCTCTTTCTTTTTCACCCAACATCATAGTTTAGATATTTTAGTTTTGCTTGTGCATAGAAAGAGTTCAAAGCACATAGTTTGCATCAAAACCTATGTTAAATTAATTACGTTAAATCATTATCTACAACCACTTAAAATAATCTATTTTTCATTTTTATAACAAGCTTACATACATACACAAACACCAAGAAAAAACTAGACAAAGGAAAAACCTTACATCTTAGATCTAATTTCATTCATATGTATAAGAAAATAATGTTATCATAAATCAAAAAATTAGAGATTTGATTTTTTATTCATTTTATATTATATCATTTAGTTCTATAAACAATCATCTCAAAACTTCAAAAATACTAGTTTCTAGATTTCATACACATAATAATTTTTAAATACCTAAAAGTTGTAATCTAGGGTTTGGATCTGATTTTCATTTAGCTTGGATATAGATAAAATATTTTATCTAAAAAAGGTTAAAATTAGCACTTACATCCTTAGTATAGATTTTAGTTTTAGTGTTGCATGAATCAAAAAATATTTGAAAAGAACGAAAGCTATAGTATTTACTTCATTTACTTTCAAATTTTTATTTAAATCATTATAAAGTACTTTCATTCTCAATAATTAACATAGTTTGATTTATTTACAAAATATTGTCAAAAACATTAAAAAGGTTTGGTCAATAAAACTAAAATCAGAGGTCTAGGGATTAACATCCAATGTTTACTGCATATTTCATAGAGTTTTTGGACATGATACTCATGCATGCAGGGAATATAATAAGTTCATCCAAACACTTTCTAATGACCAATAATAAACATATGTAGACATGTTCTATCAAAGCCTAGGTTCAACAACAAGAACTCTGAGAGTTTTTATTTTTTTTGTTTATTATAGTTTTTATGATTTTAAAGGCTCATCATTAATCACTTTTCTCTATCTCATAGGATGGATCATGGAATAGAGTGATTAGACACAAAATGTATTGGGTGTAAATCCCTATGGAGGCTAGTGGTTGATTTAGATGATCAGAGGCATACAAATATAGAGCTAGAGATTCAATAAGAGCATTAGGATCCAATTATAGACAATCCTCTACTCCCACATGATTCCATAATATAGTTTGGGCCCCAAATTTTATAGGTAATTTAATAACTAATTGGAGTTGTTTAGGAACATCTACCCCCTCCTGCTAAAGCAGTGAGTGACTAGGTCACCTGGTCATAATGAGAGGTCCAGGGGATCATTCATCATAGAGGGGATTCTTAGAGATATACTAGATATGTGAATACACATGTTAGTGGAGAGTTTCATGGGAGAGAATCATCCTATGAGGGTCATCATTGATATAGATTACATAGATTAAACCCTCACAAATCATGATCACCCTGATAGGATAGGCATGGGGGAGATCCATTTATTGCATCATCCATGAGTTTACTATATTAAAACCACCTATATTTGTGGGGTTGACAAATGAATCAAAGGAATATTCTTAGATGGGAAATGCCATGATATTATTCAACACTTGTGGATATTTTGGGAATATTTGAGCTAGACTTGCCACTCACCTTTTGAGAGGTTCAACATTAGCCTAGTGGGAAAATGAAAAGATTAAGAGTGGAATTGATTTGGTGACCATTTCATGGGAGTAGTTTTGATGCTAGTTTAAAAATCAATATCTCTCTAGGCACTTTCAATGGCATAGGGTTTATGAGTTTCATGCCCTACTACAGTGTGGGTGAACAATAGTAGAGTATGAGGCTAGATTCCTTGAGCTCCTTCCCTATGTTGAATTTGATTAGAAAAAAGAGATGTTGGTGAATCAATTTGTCAAAGGGATTAATTCTTATTTGGTTGGTGTAGTTATCTATCTTGACCTACAAACCCTTTAGGAAATGATTGAAAAAACATTGATTATTAAAGATAATAGGGGAAAAACCCAAGAGGCCCATGAGTGCCTTAGAAGGTGTATTCATAAAAAATGAGTTAATAGATCATGGGGAAACCAACCACCCACCAAAGAAGGATTTGAGATACTTTCACCATAATAGGGCCATCAAGTCTAACCATAGGGCCAATAATAGGGCCAATAAGGACAATAATAGAGGCAAATAAAATGACATCATTTTTGAGGACCATAGATGGATATAGAGAGACTAGGATATGGTCAAGGATAGGGAACTTGATAATATAGGAAAGGTTAGTCATTGGACCCAAATTAGTAGTATGGGAAAGGGGTACGTATAGGTCCCAACCTACCTATGGTTATTGTTTAGGATTGACACCATGTAGAGGATGTTTTGTTTGTAGAGGAATTCACTTTGTTAGAGATTTTCCTCAGAGGAGTTTAATGACTATGGGGTAAAGAGTGGCTGAGTCTAAGTAAACAATGGGTGACATTAGATGAACACATAGGTTATATCTTGTAGTAGATGATCACCAAGATAAGCATCAACCCATAATGGTAGAGGCAATAGGTAAGATCAACCAAATGTTGATATCAGTTCTATTTGATCCTAGAGCTTGAATTACTTTATTTCACCCTTAGTTGTAAATTGGTAGCTTCTAGGCAACCAAACCCTTAGTTGATAGAGACAGATACTGGGGATACAAATCCCATTACTTCTTATAGCCATTGTTTGTATTAGACCTTTGGGTATTCCACACTACTCTAGATTTACATATTTTACCCTTGGGATCATATGATGTGGTGTTAGGCATGGATTGGCTAGAGTCTCATAGAGTCCATACTGATTATTATGCCACGATCCTCCAGTGTCATGATGACTTAGGTATATATATGGTTATTTATAGATTACAAAAACTCATTTAAATACACATGATTTTCACTATGTAACTCAAACAAAATTTGAGACATGGGTGTCAGTTGTATGTTATATGTGTGAGAGATAGATTTGAGGATGAGATGGATGTGACTACTTTAGATTCTCATATTTTATTGTGAGAATTTTTAGATGATTTTTTTGATGAGTGGAATAATATGATACCTAAGTGTGACATTAATTTCCCTATTGATATAGTACCTATGGTAGATCCTATCTCAAAGGATCCTTATAGAATGACCACTATCAAGCTCAATAAGCTCAAGATTCAACTTCAAGAACTTTTGGAGAAGGGCCATATTTGTCCTAGTGTGTCTCCTTGGGTGCACGAATGATTTTTGTTAAAAATAAGGATGGTTTTTTTACATCTTTGCATTGAATACAAATAATTGAGAAAAGTGAACATCAAGAATACTTATCCATTACCTAGGATTTATGACTTGTTTAACCAAGTCAAGGGTGCCATGATGGTTTCAAAGATTGATCTTAAGGAAAGATACCACCAACTGAGGATAGCCAAGGTAGATATCCACAATACCAAATTTAGGATATGGTATGACTATTACAAGTTCACAATGGTACATTTTTGTATTGATTTTTTGTAATAAATTTTGATATATTTCCATACCATGGAGGAGCATGAAAAAAACCTATGAAAGGTTCTTTAATGTCTTTGAGAACATCAATTATATGGTAGTTTATCCAAATGTTCTTTATTCTAGATTGAGATTTAGTATTTTGACCACATGATTTTAGGTGAAGGAATCTTAGTAGATACCTCAAAGATCAGGATGATTACTGAGTGGCTAGCATCCACTTTAGTTACTAAGGTGTGTATTTTTATGGGATTGGTAAGATATTATAGGAGGTTTTTTAAGGACTTTTCATGTATAACTCATCCCATCACTTTCATTTAGAGGAAAGGGAAGATGTTTATTTGGATAGAGGCATGTGAGAGATCTTTCTTGACTCTTAAGAAATGACTCATTAGTGATCCTATTTTGGAAATTTTAAATCATAATCAAGACTTTTTTGTTTGTATAGATGCCTTAAAAAAGGGAATTAGAGCCATCCTTATGTAGAATAGCATAGGGATAACATATGAGTCATATAAGCTCAAGGATTATGAACCCAAGTACCCCACCCATGACTTAGAGTTTGCAACAATTCTTCATGCTCTAGTTCATTGGTGACACTTTTTGATGGGTAAATACTTTATCTTGAGGACTAATCATTTGAGCCTCAAGCATATCTTCTCTTAACTAAATATCAATGCCGATTAGTAGTGATGGATGGAGATGGTGTGAGAGTAACATTTTGATATAGAGCACATCAAGAGTAAGGAAAATGTAATGGTAGATGCCCCTAGTTAGATATGCCATCAATTAGTCATAATGAGATCTACGACTAATTTGAGGGATCACATTTTTGATCATCTCCCTCATGATTCTTTAGGAAACTTACTTCCCACACTACTCTCTCTCTCTATTATTATACCTTCTATATGTCCTCAACATTGATCCATTTTATATTTTTACCCTTATTTTACTATATTCTAGTCTTATTTCACCATTCATAAGAGGGAAAATTTGTAGGTTTATTTTAGTTAGACTCACAAATATCCCCAGAGGGAAAATTGTTAGGTTTCACCTTTGATGAGGATGGTCTCTTGTGTCATAATGGGTGAATTTATATGCCTGATCTTGGAGGTTTATGTTAGTTGATCCTATTGGAGGCACATTGATCTCCTTATTTTGGTCACTTTAGGGTGAAAAAAGTCTATGCTAAGCTTTGGTAGTTATATTTTTGGCTTGGGTTTCCCATATATATTTTAGATTTCATTTCATATGCTTCAAGTGCTAACGTGTCAAGGATGAGCATGAACATCCTACATGACTACTTTATCCCCATGAGATTCTCATGTGGAAATGGACACCATTTCCATGAATTTTATTGTTAGTCTCCCTATGTCTCCATACCACCATGATGTCATCACATTGTAATAATGGACAAGTTTTCCAAGGTGACACACTTCTCACCCACCAAGACTACTTATAATGCCATGATATTTTCCAAAGTTTTCTTTGATGACATTATCAAACTTCGTGGTATACCTCAGAAGATCATTTATAACTAATATGCTATTTATAATTTTGTATTTTGGACCACCATATAATGAGATTTAGGCACTATGATCAATTTCAACATGTCCTACCATAATGAGATGGATAGATAAACAAAGTTGGTTAATTGAGTTTTGGAGGATATGATATAGACTTATGTTATGGATCAATAGTCTTGATGGGAGGACTACCTTTATTTATTAGAGTTTTCTTAAAATAAAAATTATCATAGCTCCCTTAAGATGGTACCATTTGAGGCTTTGTACAATAAGAAGTGACAAACTCCATTGAGTTGGGACCATATGGATGATCAATTCTCTATTGGGCCTATGATGTTACAAGACATGAAACAATAGGTAATGTAGGTCTATCAGTGCCTACATGAGGTCCAATAGATTTAGAAGAGACACATCACTATAAAGAGATTATACCGACATTTTTCTATAGGTGATAAAATATTTCTCCTTGTGTGACCTCATAAGGACTCGATCTGTTATGGAAAAGGCTTTATGCTCACACCATGTTTTGTGGGATCATTTAACATACTAGAGAGGATTAAATACATATCTATTAGTTTGATTTACCACCTAATTTAGCATGGATGCATGATTTTTCCATGTTTTTATTTTACAAAAATATACTAGATATATAACATGTTTTGGATTGGTCTACCTTGTAGATGGAAGAGGATGGTCAACTCTATTTGTATCTTGTCATGATTTTAGAGCATTAGAGGCTAGTCCTTCGAAGACGAGACTTAGAATAGGTTAGGGTCTAATGAGATAGATATGATGAGCATGTTACAACTTGTGATGATGTAATACCACTTCAATCCTCGTACCCTCACCTTTTCACATAACTTCCAAAGAGGAAGTTTATTTTAGAGGGGGAGGATGCCATTATCTCTCTAGATATATTATGCACACTTATTTTTATTATTATTTTGAGTTATATACATTATTTTTGATGGACAATGTTTAGCATATTTATGTTGTGTTCATGGATATGAATTTATTTATTGATGTGGTTTTAGGCCATTACTCTATTATATTATAATAAGATATTATTTATCATTTTTTGTATGATGATGTGATTATTCCATATTGATTATCATGTTAACCATGTATGAAACATATCTAATATCAGTGCCATGGCTAGAATTATTTTTGGTTAGTGATATGACCTGATTCAACATGATGAGATATTATTTCTTCATGTTATTATGATGAGGAAATGATTTCATGTTGTTATCATGCTAACTATATATGCAACATATCTACATTTATTTCCATGACATGCACAATCTAGATCTAGTGATATGAGTCCATGTGTGTGATATTGCAAATAATATTGATGATGGTAATGTGGTTTCAAAAGGATTCTAAGAATCCTAAGTTATATGATTATAATGATGTTGCATTTGATTATCATTATGTAAACATTTTGATGGGTGATTTAGTATGCAAATGATAGGGAGAAGATGTAAATGGTAAAGATAAGGATGGGAGGTGACAAAAGTACCACCCCAAACAACTATTATAATTATGTTAGGCCTTGAATGTGTATGTGTTGTTAGCCACATGAATGTTTGTCATGTCCTTATTAATCATGTACCCCTAGTGACCCTTCCAATTAATACATTTGTGGGCCCATTTTCTCCCTTTTCATCACATTATCCTAAGTATATATTATCTTGATGTAAAAAAATCTTCCCTTTATTGTGAAATTCAGATTTCTAGAGAGCCCAAAAATTTGAAAACAGTCCTCTTTGTATTTGATTGACAAAAAATTAGTCCCCTTAGACATTGCAATCCTTGGAATATAAAATTGTGTGCCAAAATAATTATTTATCTTCTCTAAGAAAGAAATGGAGTTTTAGTAAAAAAGAGGACACTTATCTCCCTCCAAGTGGTTATTGGATATGGAAACCCTCTCATTCCATTAAGATGCATAAAATCTACATTTTCCTATCTATTATTCCTTACTACCTAAAAATTTGGAAAGTGAGGAGACAAACAAATTTGGATTATCTTGGGCAATTGAAGAAATGAATTAGTTGTTAAGGTAAGTAGCTAAACCACTCGGTAAAATGGTGTAGTTTGGATGTCTTATGTGTGTGTGGAAATGTGGATGATATAAGGTTGAATTAGGTGTGTGAATTTTACATCATACATTGTTGTTATGAAAGGATAGTTTAAATGTCTTAATGAAAAGTGAACCTTGGGGATATTATGTTGTAAGTGGTTTTCCTTTCCCCAAAAATTATAATAAAGTACTCATTAGAAAGTGAAGCTTGGGGCTGTTATGCTTCAGGTTGGCTTCCTTTCCCCAAATTTGAAATAAAATGAGGAACTTAGGGCCTTAGTGTTGCATGTTGGTTCCCATTCTCCATGTTTGTTAAAAAACTAGGGTGAAGCTTGGGGCCTAGGGTTGCTAACTAGATTCCTTTTGTCCCTTTGATTTAATATTTAAGATTCATTTGTAGAGTTATTTATATCTTTTAACTGTTTTAATAAGACCATCCATTTACAACTTAAACATACCCATGTATTATCATTGATTGTGTGTTGTGGAAAATTTGTGGTTAATGTTGTTGGATTGAATTATGTTATCCTTGTTATGTGTGGGAGTCACATCTTGGGATTGAGGGTGGATAGGGATTGGAAAACTTTATGATGTCAATATATTAGGATCTAAATACCTTATATTTCCATACTTTTGATATGGAAATACTAGAAATGCTAACTATGGATGTAAGAACTATCATTGATTTAGATACAAGTTGTTATTAAAAAAATAAAATTGTGTATGGTTGATGTTATTGTAAATGGTATAAAATAAACCCATAGAGTTTTTGAGGAATGAATCATTATATTTCAATGAATATGATTTATTTCTAAAAAGAATTTAGAGTGGTAAAACAATGCACTCATGTGAAGTAATTTGTACATTTGTGAAATGTATTACTGTATAAGTTGACCCATTGTTAAAAGAAAATTAAAATTGTGATTGAAATAAAATTGTATTTTGAATAAGACATGTATGCATATGAATATGTATTGTTTTCCTAATAATTAGAATTACAAAAAAAATTATAAATGAGAGTTGTGATTTTGATTGCATTTATTACATTCTGTATGAGAATAGTATATCTCTTTATGAGAAAAGTTCTACATTTGTGTATTATAATTAATTTATAAAAGCTTATCAAGAGACATTAAATATAAAATATATGCACTTCCAAGTGAGTTGTAAATAGGTGTAGTGGCTCAAATGGATGGAGAGAAAGCAAGGAAATCTAGCGAATGGCCTTTAGCAATTTGAAATTTTATTTGGGTAAGAAAACCAAAATGGTCATGTGGACACATCCTAGATACCAAAATGTAATATTTTATGAAATAATGACCTCTCTAAAGTCAATACTTCCCCACATGATTCCCATCATGGAAAAGGCATGGTGAACAAAGGACATAAAAAGATAGATACCACTGAGAGGCAGGTAGATAAGATTGACTTTACTTAGGAAAAGAATGAAACATGTTCCCTTAAACTATCTTGGGTGGATAGATTAAAAGGAAAAAACCGAGTGGGCCATGATATTTTGTATATATATATTTTACCGATGGTGGAGAACAATGAGGTTTTCATTTCAATACCCAACCCCATGGTGAAATAGACTGACATAGAACTGGCCAAATCCATCTTGGCTAGGGTGAATGGATATTGGATAAATATTAACTCTTTTCATAGATAGACTAAATGCAAGTGGAAACCCAAAGGAAACATGGAGGTGGTCATCTTGGCCAAAGGGTTTTTTTTGGTCAACTTCTCCTTACAAGAAGACTGTATAAAGGTTCTTTATGAAGGGCCTTGGTTCATGGGCAAAGCTAGCGTAGTTACTAGGAGGTGGAAAGCCAATTCAAATCTTAGCAACATTTCCATGGATGATGTTCCAATGTGGGTTCTTCTTCCAAAACTCCTTTTAGAATATTGACACCCATAAGTTTTTAAATGTATAGCTAGGGGGTTGGGGCACCCCATAACCATTGATCCAGTAATACTCTCTAACTAAAAAATGGTTGTGGCTCGCGTACATGTCTTTTTGCCAGTAAACAAGCCACTACTCCATAATATCAAAATTAAGTCTAATTATAGAGAATGGACACAAAAAATTGTGTATGAGAACAAATCCATCATCTACCCATGCTAAAACATTCCTAGCCATATACTAAAAGATTGTCTTAAGAAAATTTAG
The DNA here is from genome assembly GCA_037957365.1 of Torreya grandis. Taxonomy (NCBI): domain Eukaryota; kingdom Viridiplantae; phylum Streptophyta; class Pinopsida; order Cupressales; family Taxaceae; genus Torreya; species Torreya grandis. The sequence continues at coordinate 26,862 of JARHVA010001538.1, read as the reverse complement.
GATCCCATCACGCCTAAGCACACATGAGCTCAGAAGGCTGATCTAAATAAGGAACACAAAGATGATCAACCACTCAAAATTGAATCTCCAAAGGCTTCAACAAGTGTTTCATTTCTTGACGATCTAAAAGGTATTTCTTGTAATAATTACATTGCTCCTCTTGAACTATTTTTTGATTCTATGTCCCTAAGTGAGAAGGTGCCCCCTAAGGATCCTCCCTAGACCCCCTCCCTAATCTACCCCCTACTTCCCTCTTCACCAAAAATATCTTGATACCCCCCTCCTCCTTTCACCTTATCTTCCTCTTCCCTCCCCCACCCTCTCATCGAGTTTTGGTCATCCCTCCCAGGCATGCCACCCCCTCAAGTGAATCGAGCCTCACCCCATCTCTTATTCCTCTCCTCTACCCATCCAAACCTAGTCCATTTCCATTTCCCTTTTTCCATTATTTTAACCCCAAGTGGCCCTACCTTCCCCTTTTCTCCCCCATGGTCCCTGAACCTATCCCCATCTCCCCTTCCTTTTCCTTCAAGCACTCACTCCTTGGGAACATTTCAACAACTTAAGCTTGCTCATAGATTAGAGACAACCCAAGCTCTATCTTGAAAAAACTCCCTCTTTACTACCTTCGATTATGAAAATAGACCTCTTTCTGAGGATGCCTCTGTATCTCCCCTTTTGAAGACAACAAATCCCAACAAAAATTAGGGACAATGCTCTGTGACTAAATCTTCAACTCAGGAAATGCTTAAAGAAGAAGGATTTACCAAAAAATCCAAAATAAAAAAGGAAGGAAAAAACTAATCTTGGAGCCACCCCAAAACCAATGGGTAGGTCACCCAAAATGGTCACAATGAATTTAGAATTACCTACGGGTTCCCAAAAAACCCTCAAAATAAATTAGGATAATAAGGTTTAGGGGGTTAAACAACCCCAATAAGTAGAGGACCCTTTATAGCCTTAATAAAAGAGTTGACACTACTATTTTGCTTATCTAGGAAACCAAAATATCTAAAACTACGTCAAGATCATGTACTAAGAAAGTTTAAATAAAATCTCATGTGTTAGCTTTGGATTCTAAAGGCACCTCAAGGGGCATAGATATTTTTTGGAACCTAGATTATCTTGAAGGAAATATTCTCTAGAATACCAATGACCAAACATCCATCATCTTCAAAGACTTAGACAATAACAAGGAATTCATCCTCTCCAATGTCTATGCCCCAAACATAAAAAACATCAAAAATAATTTATGGGAAACCTTATTTTTCTTAGGACCTATTATAGATGGAACTAGATTATTTCTAGGGACTTTAAAACCCCCATTACCCTTAGGGATAAAAGAATGAGGCATATAGATCTTATAGAAAGCATGATGGATTTTAATGACTTCATTACAAATGTAAGGCTAGTAGATGTGGACCTAAATGATAACCCATTCACATGGTCCAATAAAAAGTTGAGTGAAAATTTGATTTAGGTCCACCTTGATTTATTTTTGATCTCCTTAAATTGGAATACTCATTTCTCCAATAGACTCTCCTCCCTTCCCAAAATTGGGTCAAACCACAACCCTTTGATCTTTGAAGGTGATAAAATTTTGAAACCAAAATGTAGTCCCTTTAGATTTGAAATCATGTGGATTAACCACCCAAACCTAATGGAAAACTTAAATAAATGGTGGAAAGAACCATTCTTAGGATCAAACATGTTTATTTTTGACCAAAAAATTAAGTTTCCTCAAAGTAAAGTTGGAAATTTGGAACAAGGAAGTCTTTGGTGACATTTTCCTACTAAAAAGGTTACTAGAGGAAAAACTATCAGCAATTGAAGAAATATCTTCTATGGATAGAAAAAAAATAGATTAATCAAAGGGAAGAATAAATTTCATGCCAATTTCACAACCTTGAGGCAAGCGAAGAAGCATATTGGAGACAAAAGTCTAGGTGTGCTTGGCTGAAGGAAGGGGATAAGAATACCAAGTTCTTCCATCACTCAGTGATGAGACATAGAAATGTGAACATAATTTATTAATTTCAAATGGATAATGGGTTTATTACAAAAGATTATGAGGATATTTCTTACCATACAATCAAAATTTTCAAAAACCTTCTCACAGAAGAAGGTCTCCTAGATGAACAACTTATGGACAACACATTGAAAAACTTTGATAAATTTATTTCTGACACTAACAATGTTTCCGTTTATCACTTGGATATATACCATTTTAGGATATTAAATATCTCTCCTCATCCAATTGGCATAATGGAATCACCTCTAGGCTTGTGGGCAGCCTAAGGAATGAGGTGAGTCTCTAGATAGGGCTAGCTCCCTTGATGTACCACTATGGATTACAACTAAGACTAACTTTGGGGGGTGAAAAGGAGAAAGAAATTGAAATAAGAGATAAACTAATGGAGGTGATACAAAAAATTTACTGATGGCATCCAACCATATATATATTACACTTGAGACCAAGCAACAAACCAAATATACACTCTTCTAATCTACAACTTCTCACATCAATGTTAAATTGTGAGGTCAAGATGAACATAATAGGCTAGGAGGACTAGAAAAGAGACCTTAAATGGAAATGATGAATATAAAAACTCACTTAATCCTTGAAATATCCCTAAACACTTCACATGCCCTACAAGAAGAATTTTTCCAACTGCAAATAGGTTACAAGAATGAGCTAACATGTTAAGGAAACAAGAGTGTCACTTAGGAAAAATAAATTCAATATTAAAAGTAATATAAGAGGTAAAAATTAGTCATTTTATTGATCAAAAGTTATACAAATGAGTAGGGATTCACCATACTCAAGTGGAGCATATAATACAAAGCCAAAAAGGCTAGTTCTAATAGAACTTGTGTGTGTGAGAGAAGAAGAGAATCCCAAAGTCATAATGGAAAATTGTTAAGAAGAGAGAATTATTTACTTGTGAATATGAGAGAGATATTGGGTGATCCATGCAATATCAAGATCTACAAGTGTCATCTCAAATTATCAAACTCTTACAAAGTGGCCTAAAACTCCTTTTCTTGCATTGAAACCTACCTTCATGATTAGGTCTATTTGAGTGACTTGTAACTAATAAAAGTAAAGTAAAATTATTGGAATGGAAGGTAAGGCTATTATAATACTTATAAATGTATTGGTTACATGCTTGGTCTTCTATAATCACCTAGAAGAGAGACATCATCACCTACACTCTAGGAAACCTCCTTCTCATGCACCTTGCACACTTATCTTAAAATTTGGCTTAAATTGTTCATTAAAGTCCATACAAGGTATTTTTTGACATGTTTAAAGACCATATATTTCATTAGAAGCATTAGGGTCACCTTAAAACCACTTTACTTAAAGATTTCCTCCTTTCTCTCTAGCTTGCCCAATATGCCAGATTTGACTAGTTGAGTTGAATCACCTAGTTTGGGAACTTATACATTGTTTCATGGAATTAAATTAATATGATTAATTATTAAAAGTCTCAATATTCTCTCCAAAAAAAAATTCATCTCTTAACTCCTCCTATAGCCTGCATAACACACAAAATATTGAGAAAAAACTTGTTTTATACCTTGTCCAAACAAGTATATACAACCAAAAAGTTATGGAGAATCCTAGGGAAGTAATATAATTTTTTTAAAAAAAATAATGAGCTAAAAATTCCCCTAGACCATAAATATGACTCAATTTTCCCAAACTAGTCATTAACAAGGGTTTGCAATGGTTTTAGGCTAGTTTGACCTCTTAACGATTGTTCATAAAGTTGGTATGTCAAAATTAAGAAAAAATTCCACAAATATGGCCTATAAGACCCCTAATAACACCCCATAACTCTTTTTTCACCCATAAAAAACTCAAATAATATATGAGCATCACAACTTGACCTATCAAGCTTGTTTTCACCATTCTGCACAAGTCTGAGTGGTTTCAATGTCCAAAATGGCTTTCCTTGTGATTAATATGAATTCCAAGAGTTTTTACACATCATATATGACATTAAAAGCATATCCCAATATATTTTAATGTTCACCTCTTGAAATAAGTGTGAAAGGTCCTCAATTTGGACATAGGCCTAATGTTGTTCTTATAGCCTATTTATACCTCGAGGTCCAAAAATGACCTCCTAGAGCTCTCCCTATTTATCATTAGCTCAAACACATATATATTGGAATAATTAACATGTTCCAATCAGTTTAAATTCTCACCTAGGGCTATAATTGCATATGACCCTTCATTTGGGCATTGGCCTACTCCTTGCTTACTAGGTCTGCCTGCAAGCTTTCGTGTTCAGTCCACCTTATTTGATTTCAATATTATTTTCAAGTTTATACATGTTTTTATGGATATTAATCAGATTTATAAATCCTTCTAAAGTCTCTCTTTAGCTTTTGGTCACTACTTTTCACTTATTTCCCCAAGATTACTAGTTTCAAACATGAGGGGAGTGCCCTCTATTTGAGACAAAACAAAGGACACTCCCCTATTTCCTAAGATAAAATTAAATAATTTAATATATTCTAAAATTCACTAATATTATCCATACAAATATTTATCTCTCCATTGGGTCAATTTACATTTCAAACTCTTCAAAACCTAAGATCAGATTACTAGTCAAAAGACTATGTCTATGGTCTCTTCATATAGACTATGTTCTATCTATTTAGAGAATTCTCCATGCATGATATATGTTTTTAGAGAATTTTTTTATATCATAAAAACTTCAACAAGTTTCCTCAAGTATTTTAACACCCTAAACTTCTACATACCTTTCATACACTTTGCCAATCAAGATTGTGTATGAGACCTTGACTGTGTTTTCCTACCTTTTGGAGCCTACTTGTAGGTGATTTAAAAATATTTGGGCATTAATATGATGCTAAAATATTCCTTTAAATTAAAAATAAATATTTTATATGATTTATATTCATTTTTCTCATGCTTTTCTATATCAATACCTAGATAGACTTCTTCATGCTTGTTCCCTGCCAAACTGAGACACCTTGACTGAGTTTTATGTTATGAAGACCATTTTCTCTATTTTTGTGCATAATGATGATTTAATTAGGTTTTTACAAACTTTATATGGATTCTTAGGTCCATATACAATTTTTTTGGCTTGTATTCATGTTTATACTTAGTCAATCAATAAGGAAACTCATGTGTTAACCCATTATCAACACAGTCAGCTGTGTTAGGTTTGATGAAACTATGTGGGTGTATTTTCTCCTTAGAATTAATGTTTTAAAGTCATACTTGAATATTTAATATCATATAACACTTTTTATAACTACATTAATCTTGAAATGTTAAGGGCACCACCAAAACACCCAGTCTAGGTCATTGCTGTCATACTTAACTGTAGATGTACAATTCTTTGGAAAGGGACACTTGTAGGTGTATGGTGGGGTCATACCTTACACTTTTTCCTCTATTTAAAAATATTAAAAACAAATATTTATTTTTATATCATTAAATATCTCTTTCCATGGAACATTAATTTATGCCACCACCTATATACCATGCTTAACCTATTGTCTATCCATAGTTGGTTGTAGGTGTATCTTATTAGTCCACCTGTATGGATTGTAGGTGTGAATGGAAATAATTAATGATTAATCATTCCCATTGAGTGGATTATTAAAAAAATAATTCTATTTTAAATCATGTGAAACTAATCCATCATGAAATATGATCTCATATCACTAATTTGGATGAAGAAGGCTCACTATGGATCAAACCTGTAGATAGTAATGGCTGAGTTCAATGCTTTTAAGGTCACATTTAGTCCTCTTAAACGCTATCCTCTACTGCTCCCTTTCCTTCAAAACTTTGAAAAATATTTGTCATTTTTATAGACTACAATATGGACACACTTGGATGCATAAAGGACATTTGCAACCCTATCACAAAACATCAACAAAACCCTAAAGAGCTCTCTTTTCACATTTTAGGGATTGAAGCTCCAAACTTAGTCATCATCCTTTTGGGATCATTCTCAACCTTTTTTTAGTTATGTATCAATTTAAATGTATCTACCTTGTTCTTTTCAACATTTAAAAGCTCCAATTGAGGTCTCACCATGTTTTTCAACACTCCATTAAATATCTCAGTCCCCTGTGTAAGTCTCCTATAGGTGACTGTTTGGTATGCAAACAATAAGATTGAGTTTAGTCAGTAAGCATTAAATTTGATCATTTTATTATTTTTAGTCCTATTCCAATGATTTCAAATGTTTGATTACTATTTTAATGAGCTTGAAACCACAAATAAATCTCTCATAATGATGCAACATTATCATGGAAACCTTTGTATGTGTATATGGACTGACTGTGGACAGTGAACCATGAAATGGAGCATGAATGTGGGTGAAAGGTATTAAAGTAGCTCATATTTAAATTAAAAACTTTGAATACATGAATGTCACCAATGGTACCCTGAAACAAGTTCCAAAATAATCTTCCAATGTGAAATTTACTTGTAAACTTCTGAATAAAGTAGGTAGGATGTCATGACTATTAGTATAGTGTCCATGACTACAAAACATGAAATTTTTATTGAAAAAAAAGGATAAAAGGTGAATGGGAAGTAAAAAACATATTTTAAACATGATATTAGTTTGAAACAACTTCTTAGAGCCATGAACCAGTGTGAAACTCTTGAAAATGGTGAAAGCTACCTATAACTCAGAGAATTGACCTATTTACAAATTTGAGGTGAACTTGTTCATCAAAAAGACTTAAAACATGAAAAAAATAATGATATACATAAGGGTACATATCAAAAATCCTATGGAACCAATATGAGCATCTAAGTTGCACAAATTTTTTTGAACCAAGGGAAAACTGATAGGGAGCATGAATGGGCAGGTAGATTTGCACAATCAAATTTAAATAGATGATTAATAAATTAAATTTAATCATTATAAAAATTATTGATATTAAAATTAAGGTATATATGTTTATAATATACCACAAAGAGCATTTATCCTGAAACTGCTTGTGTTGATCGTACCAAGCAAAAACCTACAAGTCACTTTTATATGTCAAGAAGGACAAAGATGGATCAAAATGGTTTTGGGACAAAAATGGAGCCTCAAGATCAATTAAATCATGGAGATGAGTGTGGAGTAGATAAAAAGACACTTTCCATCTTTTCCAAGTGGCACACTTCCCAAGGAGGCTATACAAGTGCCAAACTCACTCTTTTCTTCAAGAAAACTACCTTTTTATGAGTAACCTAAAAAAATTTAGTTAGTGAAAATTACTAAAAACCTCTTAGGACACATGGAATGTGAAATCAGCATTTTTAACTTACACATTTCCTAATAAACCCATATAAATCATTAAATGCACCTATTTTGACCTCAAAATGACTTTAAAAGATAAATTGACCTAGAAACTAATTGACCAAAGCTAGTATAACATTAATTAACATCAAATGGCCTATAAAACATCTCATGACAATAAATTATACCCCATTATAGTTCTAAAAATAAATATTTTTAGTAGGGGTGCCCCAATTTGACCTAAAAGTCAAATTTGGTCAACATTTCCCTTACTAAAGTCCCATTTGAAGAGGAGATAAAAAACATAGTTTTCATGATGGAAGGATTCAAAGCCCCAGGATCTAATGGATTCCCCCCATTTTTGTTCTATAAATTTTGGGATATAATTCATATTAAGTTTAAGGTAGCTACTAGGGAATTCTTCCAACCAAACCATCCTTGAAGAAATGAATAACACATTTTTAGTTATGATTCCAAAAAATCAAGGGCAAACAATTTACAAGACTTCTGCCCTATCAGCCTTTGCAATACCGCTTACAAAATTTTCTCAATCGTCTTGGTAAATCAAATGCAACATATTTTGGATAAAGTCATTAAGGAATAATAGGGTGATTTTGTGGTTAGAAGACAAATAAGAAATGGAATTGTTTTAGTGCATAAAGCCATACATTCCATCTCCAAATTATCAAGGAAAGGAATGTTCCTAAAGATAGACATGACTAAATCCTATGATCAAGTCTCTTGGAAATGATGATCCTAGAAAGGTTGGGCTTCAATCAAGACATAAGTAAAATCAGCTAGAATTACATATCCACCCCAAGTTCTCCATAATCATGAATGGGGTTCCAAAATGGTTCTTTTATATTTCTAGAGGAATAAGATAGGGAGACCCCCTCTCCCCATACCTCTTCATAATTATGACAAAAACCCTGAGAAGGAGTTTTCTGAAAGCCCGCACATAGAGTCTGATTAAAGGAATCTGAGTGGCACTCAATACTAAGCCTATCACTCATGAACAATTTGCAGATGATACAATCATTTTAAGGGAAGCCTCTATGGAGGAAGCCAAACATCTAAAATCTATCTTAAAAACTATAAAGTTGTCTCAAACTAGTGTATTAATTTTTACAAAAGCTCTCTATTTTTTATTAACAGTCCATTCATATAGTAGAAAAAAAATTTAGAATTTTGGAATGCCAGGTGAATAAACTATCGGTAAGCCATTTGGGCATTCCACTTTTTAAAGGTAAAATAGATTATGAGATTTTGAACCCACTCATTTATAGAATATAAAGGAAGCTTGTATGGTGGAAGAGACACCTCCTCACCCAAGCAAGCAAATTCCAGCTACTCAAAGCCTCGATCCAAAGTATCCCCATGTACTAGATGTCCAGATTTTAGATACCCACCAAGGTTGTATATAAAATTAAATAAATTCAAAAGAATTTATTATAGAGGATAATTGAGGATAGATTTAGGCTCTATATTATCTCTTAGTAAAAAGTCTATCTTCCTAAAATAAATGGAAGACTGGGCCTTAGAAGCATTAAATCCATGAATAGGGCCTTGCTGGAAAAAATGGGATAGAGACTCATGAAAGAAGACAACAAATGGGAAAGAATTATTAAGGTTAAATAATTGGAAGGGCCTAAAGTAGATAGCTTTTTATGGTAAGAAGGTCCTAAGGATGGATTTGCCTCCTAGAAAGCCATCACCAACTGTAAGGATCTTCTCATAAAAGGTATACAATAGAAAATTAGAAATAGAGAGAAAATTAAATTTTGAAAAGATACTTGGATGTCTACTACCCCTCTTTTCTCACAATAGACTTGGGCCAACTAATATATAGTCTTAAAACAAAGATGGGGCTCAAAATTCAAAGACTATTGGGTGGAAAATGAAGGATCGAAGAGTTAGAAAATCCTTCCCACTGAAGGATAAACAACTAAAAAAGCATAGGTGATCCAAAATCTTAACTCCTCCATTAGATAGATTCACATTCCTTCATTCCCTAGGGAAGATCATGTCCTATGGGATACTAAAGACATTGGTATGTACTCAGTGTCCTCAGGGCACACTACCAATCTTAACCTAAAAAATTAATGGAACTACTCAAAAGACCTATGGATAAAACATCTGACTCCCAAGGTCAATTTTTAATTTTGGCTAATGGCCCAAGATAAGATCCTGATAGTGGATAACCTAGAAAAAAGAGGACTGATAGTCCCCAATAGATGCCCATTATGAAAGAAAGCTAAGGACTTATGATGGGTGTCATCAATCCCCTTCATTTAATAATGTCAATTTAGGGTTGGTGTCCAAAGGTTGTTTTCAATAAGAAAAAGAGATCTTTGGTAAATGATTTCTTCTATCACACTCCACACATACATGAATTGAAAATTACACCTGTAGAAATCAAAGCACACCTATAAAAGGTAAATAACACTTTTAGAAGGTAAATCACACTTGTAAAAATTAAATTGATGAATTGAAAAATAAACAAAACACCTATAGGTTCACACAAACTATACATAAAAAAAATGTATATAGCAGTAAAAAAATAAAATAATAATTTAAAGTAAAAATGATAATTGTAGAATAAGAAAACATAAATACATGATCCATCTTCCTTTGAATGAGTGGCCAACTCACTCCTCAGAAGAGGATTTATTTAAAACATGAATTTTAGAATGGGCTGCTCAGAATAATGGAAAGAAATAGTGGATTGATTGATTATTTCATTTGGGTGTGGAAGGTTGCATTTATAATTCTATTCTTCCAACCAACACCTTGTTTAAGCATAATGACCTAGATATTCTATCCTATCTCAATCTCCACAAAATATGGAGAGAGATATTTATTTCAATAATAAAATATATTAAAAAATAATCTCGATCCTCACCAAATATGGAGAGAGTTATTATTTAGAATGGAATTAGATAAACCTATATTTGAATATAATTTATAGTGAAAAGTCTATACATAGAAATCTATATATAAAAAGAATCTAGATGAAAAGCATTCTTCATGATAACTAAAATATTAAAATACATTTATAAATATTTTCCAAATAAGTTTATAGTAGTTTTGTTGAAATCCATAACAACCTCCTAAAATTTATAGCAAGCTTGCTAAAATCTATAGCAAGCCTGTTGAAATCCATAGTTAGTTGATGTAATCTATAGTTGGTCTGATGTAATACATAGCTGATATGTAGTTGGTCTGAAGTAATCCATAATCAATCTTTAATAAGCCTATTGTAATCTATAGCTGATGTAACAAGCTTGTTTTAATCCATAGCTACTATAACAATCTTGTTTTAATCCATAGTTACTATATAAAGCCTATAGGAGTTTATGATATAATCCCTAGCTACTGTAGCAAGTTTGTACAAGTCTGTAGTAGGCCTGTAACTTGACTAGAATGTTGGATCCATTGTAGAAGACTCTGACACTACTCTAATATTATTTTTGAATAGTTACTCTTCATACTTTGACTTATTCTTAACTTAATATGGACTGTGTATGCACTCATTGACATCTTTTTTCCAATAATCATTAGTAATAGCTAATAAATAAATGATAAATAATGCTAAAGACATAACCCTAATATATACTTGTTATTTTATTCTAAATAAAATATAAGTTAAAAAATTATATTTAGATCCACTTCTTATGCAAGAAAAAAAATGTTATTTTATGAATATAATGAGCCATTTTATGGGCTCATCATCTTCCCTACACCTAATCTCATGTATGTCCTCATACATGCCACTATTTAAAATATCATGGTACATATGCATGGGTTAGACTTAGCTTCATACTTCAAATGAGCTTCCCAAAATATTTTAATTTGAACAAGTGTAGTGAAATTTATCATTTAAAATCTCAGACAAAAGTGGCCAGTGAAAATGGACATTCAAGGATAGGTTCTTGTGTGGAGGGTTTTCCTACTATCTGTAGATTCTTTTGGATCTTTTTGACATAGGTTCTTGTGTGTAATTCTCATACTACTCTATTCATCTTGTCTTCTTTATTTCTTTACCTTGTTTATTTATTTATTTATTTTTATTTATTTTTAATGGGGTGAGAGTAGGTTCTTGTGTTGAGAATTTCTTGCTATGTCTAGACATACTTATTTTGACCACAAAGTAATTTTTGACATAAAAAAATTTCTTTTTCCTTTCAAAACTATGAACCATGATCAAGATCAAACCATATTTATGTTAACTTGTATGTTTGGATAAGTCCAATTCTTATTTTTGAAGTTATTCTCCTCCCCCACACCTAAGCTCATGCATGTCTTTATGCATGCCAAATAAATTAAGTGTGATGAGATTACACATATTATATGGAAGCTTATCCATTTCTCCAGAAAAAAGTTATTTTCAATAGTGGATCTTCATGTAATAACAAAACTTATAAGTAAATTTAAATGTAAAATAGTAAAGTAAAATACCTAAGCATATCTCCAATATTTGTTACTTATTTTATGGTAGCCAAAGTGAAAAAGGTTGGGAAAAGGGTTGATAAAAGTACAATCTTGCTATGTTGGAAACAAAAACACAGAAGTAAGCAACCATGTAAAAACAACTACATCAACTATTCCATTGAATAAATTGTATTCTATTTATTTTTATGTTTTTTCCATTGACTAGCTAGTAGATTGGTTTTCTAATCAAAGCTATTTATTTTAATACTTGGTTCACTAGCAAGCTAGTTTTCAAATCAAGGTTGCCAACAACGCCCAAAGGTTTTCATTTTTTTAAATTTTTAAAAGATTGAGGACATGAAAAATATTAACCATAGACTCTATACATCTTCATAGTACTTACAAATGTATCATGGAATATTTTGTATGTTGACAATTCTTCAATAGAGACACTTGCTAATTTTCCTACAATCTTTTGTCAAAGGTAACTTAGGATAATTTAATAATTGCTTACAAAAGTCATGGGCAAAAATTTTCATCTCCATAATGACTTTGTAATGAAAATATCTTGTAAAAAACCAAAAATAAACAAAACCTTTATAACTAAGCATAATATCAATAATGTCAAATAAATATAAATTCCAACAATAGAATGTTTAGATGAACATTTGTGATCTAGGCAACAATTTAGGTGACAATTCAGGTGACGGCTCCACCCCAATTGATGACAGAACTTTTGGGAGCCATAACTTTTGCACCGTAGCTCAAATTGACTCACCGTTTGAACTGTTAGAAAGATAAGAATGAGGAGACCATGATGAGATAGAATTTATATACACTCAATGGATTTTTTATACTAAAAATCTAATGGAAATGTCCTAAATTTTAATTTTAGTAGTGTAGTCTAAAAATAGTAAGTTTCTAAAAATAGTAATTCCTCAAATTTTGTATTGTTTTAAATCATGGAAATCAAACCACTTAATCTCCCTTGAGATTTATGACCTTCCAAATCCTCCCCCTAATTTCAAAATATGTATAAATGAAGATGTAACCTGAAATAGAAATTAGATATCTCTTCCTAGAGATAAGCATATAGTTGTATTATGATCTTGAGTAATAAAACATCTCTTCTTAGAGAATTCATTATTACTGTGTTATTTTTTTATTCTTGAAATATTTATCAACCAATTTTTTTGAGTTTTAGATCAATTTGAATGTATAAGAAATAATGCATTTCAACCTATGTAAAAATGATTGATGGTTCAGGAATTAACATTATTTCTAATGCGATTTTATTGTGGAGAATAAAAACTTCTTCAAACAAGTTCTGTTATTATGTAAGTAGATATGGGTTTAGATAATTCTTAAATATAGATAGAAATGAGTGAAATGAAATGTCATCAATTTTTTATTTATAAAATGTGTAGAAAATACTAATTATATAGGGAAGATATTGCTAAATTATTTGATGGAAATTAAAAAATGAAAAACATAATTAGATAACTAAATTTTGGAGGTCCTTGGCTTCCTTATTGCAAATATATTTTACATGCCTCTTCTTGCTGCTAAAAAATATATGTTCATCTACAACTTGACATGGATTTGCATCATTCCAAGCAAGCTTATTTACTATCTTCTTCTTAACTAAGAAATCAAAAGTGGGGGTCTGGGGGCGGTTTCCCCTAATGGGGTCAAGAGACAGTGCTGTGAAGGCCCAATTTACCATTTTTGTAACCATATATTTGATTTACATTGAAGATTTTTTAATGTTTTAAATGTTATTTGAGAAAAATTGATGAAAGCATGTAATTCTTATCAATTTATAACATTTTTAGAACTAAAAAATTATTAACTCTTTGGTCTCATATGACTATATATAAATTTGGTGTTTTGGTTTGCATGTTAGTCTGACCTGGGATGAAACTCTGCATATTTTTTAGACTGTTGTCATCATTTATAAAACTAAATTTTCTCATCCATGCAAACTTAACAACAAATATAGAAAATAAAATAAACATCTAGTATTGAGATTGGATTATTTTTTGAGTATTTCAATTTCTATTTTCTATCTGATGTTATTTCTATGGTTTAGAAAGAATCCAAAAAACATTGATATAAACTTAGCAATTAATCAAAGAGAAAATAGAAAATAATTTTTTTAAATTGCCTAATTTAAAAACAACCTGTACATGCTAAAAATTTATAAAAATTAGTGACTTATATTGGACTTATCTTTAATATGGTTATTTACGTGAAATCTAGAGCAATTTTTGTAAATGCCAGATCTATTGTATGACCTATATCCACTTCCATCATGATCTACTTTGCATGCAAATTTTTATTATTTTTGACTTATGAAATATGTTTGACCCACATGGCTCATCCAAAATAATTTTCATCATGATTCATCCAAAATGACTTTTTTTATGCATGACGATATTACATGCAATATTCTGGGAGAATTTATTTCATCTAATATTTACATGAATCTCTCCAAAAGTTATTTTAATCATGAATAATATAGCATAAAATTTGTTAAAACTGTTATCATGCATATCATATTCTACTAGTCATACTAGATCAAAATAGAATCCATTCTACATACAACATTCTACCAGATAAAATCACAAGGATTTTGGTTAGAATGATAGTTTTCAACATATCATATCAAATAGATTCTAACTATTCACTTTATTGATCAATTATTTCTATATCAATCATTGATATAAATGAACTCTGCATACCTAGGAGATTGAATACCCACATAGTTCTAGCTCAAGAGTCTTACTTCAACAATTACATAGACTGGATTGTAGACCATTTTATTTCAGTGAAGATCATCATCATAAATCTCTTTACCTGTAATGACATCTCCTTGTATACTTTAACCATTTTTTCATACACTTAAACAATTTTTGAATTTTATTCACAATCAAAATCTAACATGCAATCTTATCTTGATGGAGTCTATTTATGTTTTTCAACCAAATAGAAAATAACAAAATATTTTTATTGCAGGCATGTAGGTATGAGACTATTTAAAATAGTCAAAAATCAATTTAGTAGTGATTTTCACCTATTTCTTAGCAAAAATAAAGATTATATGCATATTTTCCAAATCATCCAAAAAGATGTGTGATCTATTATAGATGGTTTTAGAAAAAGTGTATCTAGATTTGTACAAGTTTCTCAAAACCATATATAGTCAATCTAACTAATACAAAATATAGATCATTCCCTAAATATGCATATTAGATACAAATGTATCTATTTCATATTTGTTGTGAACAACTACAAAAATTCATATATCAGGTTATTTTCTTCATCTTACAACTATCTCAAAATTTTATTTCCATCCTACACCAACAATTAGATATTTCTTCATGATGTTAGCAGTTATTATTTTCTACACAACAATGTTAGTAGTTTTTTTATTTTTTATTTTATTTTTTAAATTTAAAATTCTTAATTATAGGAAAATAAATTTTAATCTATGTTGTAAGAAATAAATTCTTAAGAAACCATTAACATAGTGTCTCTTGTCATATAATTTTTAAAGCAACATTCTCTCTCACTAGGAATCTCCTTAGCATACCCTAAATCTCCTAATAACACCTTGGTTCCCCGATAATGATGCCAAAAATGATGGGTGTCATCAATCCTATTCATTTAATAATGTCAATTCAGGGCCGGTATTCAAAGGTTGTCTACAATAGGAGAAATATATCTTTGGAAAATGGTTCCTTCTATCACACTCCACACTTGCATGAATTAAAAATAACATTTTCTAGAATGGAAAATCACACTTGCAAAAATCAAAGCACACTTGCAGAAGGTAAATCACACTTGTAAAAATTAAATTATTGAATTGACAAACAAATAAAACACCTATAATTTTAGATAAATTGTACATAAAATAAATGTATACAATAGTAAAGAAATAAAATAATAATTTACAGCAAAAAGAATATTATAGAATAAATGAATAAACATAAATACATGATCCATCTTCCTTGGAATGAGTGGCCAACTCCTTCAAAAGAGGATTTATTCAGAACATAAATTTTAGAATGGGCTGCTCAGAATAATGGAAATATAAAGTGTATTGATTGATTATTTCATTCAGGTGTGTAAGGTTGCATTTATAATTACATGCTTCCAACCAACACCTTATTTAAGCATAACAACCTAGATACTCTATTCTATCTCAATCTCCACAAAATATAGAGAGAGATATTTATTCCAATAATAAAATATATTACAACATAATCTCGATCCCCATAAAATATGGAGAGAGTTATTATTTAGAATGGAATTACATAAACCTATATTTGAATATAATTTATAATGGAAAGTCTGTACATAAAAATATATATAGAAAGAATTCAAATGGAAAGCATTTTTTGTGATATATGAAACATTAGAATACATTTAGAAATACCTTCCAAATAAGTCTATAGAAATTTTGTTGAAGTCTGAAGCAGTTTTGTTGAAATCTATAATAACCTAATAAAATCCTTAGTAAGCCTATTGAAATTTGTAACAAGCCTAATAAAATTCATAGCTGACTGATGTAATCCATAGTTGGTCTAATGTAATCTATAGTTGGTCTATAGCTGATTTGATGTAATCTATATCCAATCCATATCAAGCCATTTATAATCCATAGTTTTTGTAAGAAGTCTGTTGTAATCCATAGTTGCTATAGAAAACCTATAAGAGTTTATGATGTAATCCATAGTTGTTGTAACAAGCATGTAAGAGTCTGTAGTAGGTTTTTAACTTGACTAGAATGTTAGATCCATTGTAGAAAACTTTGACACTACTCCAATATTATTTTTGAATGGTTACTCTTTGTACTTTGACTCATTTTTAGCTTAGTATAGATTGTGCATGCACTCATTGACATCTTTTTTTCCAATAATCATTAGTAAAAGCTAGAAAATAGATAATAATGAATGTTAAAGACATAACCATGATATATACTTGTTATTTTATTCTAAATAAACCATAAGTTCATAAACTACATTTAGATCCACTACTTATGCAATAAAAAAGATGTTATTTTATAGATACAATGAGTTATTTTATGGGCTCATCAACTCAATTCACCATCTTTTCTTGAATTTCCCCTTCAACTCAACATTATTTAACTAGATGCTAAATACATTCAACCTTTATTGGGTGAAACCTAACAATGTGTTTAACCTCATCAAGTGATGAAAAACATCTTGGAATATCTCATCCCTAGAATTCTTATGGTATTTGGCTCTTCCACATTGGTTTTGGAGTGTGTGGAAAACTTGTAATGATAGCCTTTTCTCAAATAAAAGGCACCAACCTAAATAGGTATTTCTGCTACTATACCAAGCCATCATCAAGAATTGAAAAGCCTTCCCACCCATAGATAAAAACCCAAGACCTGACTCAACACAAATGATCTTCATCAACTGGGATGTGGTTTAGAAAATAAGATCCCCCTCTAAAGATCTAATTTTCAAACACACAAAATGGAAGATTCTACCTAAAGGTTGGTCTAAATTAAACTTTGATGGAGCATCAAAAAGAAACCTGGGACTTGCAGGTGGGGGAGGATCCATAAGGGATTCAGAGGGAATGATGATTGCTGCCCACATAGGCCCTTTGAGAACAATAGACAAATCATCTTACTAAAGCTAAGGCAACATTTTGGGACATCTAGCTTGCCTCTAGACTTAAGATATAAAGAATAATTATGGTCTCCCTAAAAATCCTAAATGTCTTGGAAAGAAAAATAACCCCCTCCCACATAATAAAAGATATTATTAATGATGCCAATTAGAATTTGAGAGGTATGACATAATTCTAAATTGTCCACACTTACCATGAAGGGAATGGGGTGGAAGATCTACTTGTTAATATATGAGTATACTTCCCTATTTTAATGAACCAACACACAATATTCCACATCCCTAAAAGCATCGCATTAGCCATATGTAATGAAAGTACACTATGATAATATGTAAATTGAGTAGACACACACTCGAACATCTCTCATCAAAAGATGGGTTTCAAATATTATGACTCATCATAATTAAAAAGTGAGGCAAATTTATTGCTCAAGGAGGGAGGCAACATGCTTTTCAAGTATATTTTGAACTAATCAAACAAAGTACTTCCAAAACTTGGTAAACTTTATCCTTGGATCTATAGGTACTATGAAAATGGGGGGTGAAAGGGATAATTTGGAACTAACCTCCTGTTCTAAAGTGTGGGGCTTAAAAAAAGTCTAGAAGAAGATCTGATAGGGTGGACTCATAGAATTGATGCTGAGAATAACTAAGCATGATGTTGATGTTTCAAGGTATTTTGTTATAGGTTGAATTAAAAGAGTAGTGAAGATGAGAGTTAAAATCATGGTCATGGAGGATTTTATAAAAGAATCAAGGGACATGCCATGTGACAGAGCAAAGGCATATAAGGACCAATCTAAAAAGTAAGAGCTGATCCAAAGGTTCTTTCATACTAATGATTTTGTCAAAATAGACAATAAGGGGTTCCCCTATGCTGACCTCCTACATCAATGGCCTGAAGTGTGCCTAAAAGTAATGAAATACCTGACTCTTAAAGGTAAGTACACTTTACTTTTTTCTCACTATTTTTTACTATTAAACCATTTTAAGGGGTATAAAATTAGTCTCCCCTTCTACCTCTTAAAGTCTCTGGAGAGCACTACTCTTGCCCATCAAATTAATGAATCAAACCCTATACTGCACCAAGGTCTCATCCTATTTTTGTTAAAGCATGCCCAAACCTTTCAGGGTAGGGATGTTCCTCTAGTGGAGTCCTTCATTGAGAAGGACTCCCCTAAAGAAAACCCTAACTTGGGGTCCTTCCATTTGTCTGCCATTACCCCCTAAGCTAGTCTATACAAAATCTTTATTGATGACCTCTCTCTGAAGATGATTGTCCCTAAACCCAAACTGATCATACTGGATGAGGGCACCTCTAGGGAGGTTGTTAGGAAATAAAAATTTATCCTGATAAAAGAAATAAAAAATAGTAAAGAGAAGTTGAAAATTTTCAACAATAAGTTGCATGAGGTGAGGAAGAATCTAGTGAGACTCATACAACAATAGAACGCCTTGAATAGACAAGTAGATATGACTATCTAATATTTTGCCTATTCTAGAAAGGTGGATATGGACCTCATAAATAAACACTTAAAGGTGATGGAGACCTTCCTTTTTATGATCCCTTAAATTACTCCCATTAAGAAAACCCCTCTACATGAACAAGGGCAGAAAAGGCCCCAAATTATCCTTTCCAGAGATGACACTGAAGGACCTGATAATAGAATGAGAGATAATGTTTATAAGAACAAGCAAGGTATAATAGAGAAGAAGATTAAAGAAGAGAAATAACCATCAAAGGACCCCCTCCTAATCTATTTTATTTTCTATGTTTTGTTTTGCCTCTTGTGGGGTTAATTGGCTAGTGTTTGTTTCTTTTTGTTGCTTAAGCCCTCGGGGCCTGATACTCTTTTATATAACTCTTTACTATGGTTCCTAGTTCCTATAAAACCAAGTATTATGCACCATTAAATAAAAAACCTTTGTTGACTTGAGAAACTTTCTGTTAAATATGTAGCTTT
>JARHVA010001538.1:0-2500 GCA_037957365.1 Torreya grandis | reverse complement strand
ATTGATATATTTGAAATTGCATGGTAGCACACACCTTAATAATAGGACCACCTAAGTGTCCTTATCCTACCTAAGTGTTTAAAATTTATGAAACCTATTATAGTCTAGGGTAGTTAGATTTCCCTTCTTCAAGTTTGGATTGGCTAAGTTAATCACTTAGGGTTATTAATGTTATTCAAATAGGTATCTAACAGGTTTAAGTATGGTTTTGGTTTGAATAGATTTTAGCAATTGGACTACACCTATACAATTTTAAGATGCAATTAAATACTCATGTACTTGATACATGTGAAGGATATAAATATTACTACCCCTAAATTCATATCATTGTACCATGATCTATGGTTATGGGGTCAACATACCTCATTCCTTCACCTTAGAAATAATTGACATTTAAACTAATTAATTTATAATTTTTGTCAAGACAATGTTGTTTATAAGCAGATCTGACATTTTTAACTCATAGTGGCATAATGCTCCTCACTATACCATCCCAAAAATATCCTTCTATAGATTCATATTTCTCTAGTATTATTATGCATCACTTGGTCATAATCACAAGATTAATAATTTAAGCCACTTCAATTAAAAATACATAAATCCATAATACATAAACTTCTAAAATTTGTTCCTTTAAGAACATTAACATTGTTTTTACTTAGCAATCATTATCATGTAATAAATAAAATTCTAAAAATCCTCTAATTAATTTAATCATGATTTAATCAATGCAATAGCTTGCTGAAAATGTTATTCAAATTAAGACAACCTTTTGTCATTGTATCACACAATGTACTCAATCTTAATATGCTTCAATTGTGAATGAAAAGAGTATGAACTAAAGTTGGAACATTAGCTATTATTAGATTAATTAAGTTTAAGTGAGCGTTTTAGATGGCCTCTTACAACCAATAAAGTTAACAAAGTTACCATTGAAGGAGTGATGACATACTGCAGTCATTGTGACAAAAAAAGAACAATGTTTATTTGCAACTATCTTGTTTCAAATCCATTAATATCTAAGAAATTTTAGACAAGTTTCTTTTGATAAAAATGAAATATAACTAAATCAAATTAAATATAAGGCCTAATATCAATTCAATTTGTCCTTATTTCAAGCGCTAAGAGCTTAAATCATAAAGCTGAATTGAAAAATAACTAGTAAGTAATAAATCCTTTCTAAACCACTTCCTTATTCATTGCCTTGGCAATAGAATGCTTTCAAGTTTATGCCAATTATGTAAATAAATAATTAGTTGTCTAAATTAATATGTAAGCCAAAGTATGATGGTAGAGCAAAACTTTTACAAGTAGTGTAAATGAAATTAGAACTAAGTACCATATCATCTTATGACAAGCACACATATAGGTGGTTGCTTATAATCAAAATAAACTGAACAATTAAAGTGTAGCCATGTAATTGAAAATTATAACTAGTTTCTCCATAGTAATGAGTGTAATGACTAATTAAGCTAATTTTTTTTTAAAGTAAAGTATAGAATTTTACTTGCTTAGAAAATCTAATTGATCATCTAATTGCAGCATAATATAAAAGATATATTTATTTGAATCAATATAAGAATCAAGTTCCCAGATAATAGAGATGGTGCAAGCCTAACTAATAATTTTACACTAAGCCATATAAACATCTAGGTTCAATATTTAATAAACATTTTAGTAGTGCATAATCACTATATTTCATTACATAATTCAATGAAATAAAATGTAATGTTATAGTTAAAAGTTTAAATTTCAATCTAATATCTAATAGATGAAATGAATATATTAGAGTATATTTAGTCCATCTAACTAAATTTTAACTTATTGAAACTCATTTAACAACCCTACGGCCTAAATAAAACTTCCAACTAAATATGCAATCAGAAAATAAAATATGTAAGTGTATATAAGCAATGAAATTGAAATTTAAATGTATTAAACTAATTTCATATGATATAATACTCTGAAGGAGACATTAACCTACAACAATAGTATTTATTCCAAATTGGAATATTAACAAGCCATTTACAAAGAATATTAATAAAAAAAATAACTAGCTGATGAAAACATTTATCTTTCTCCCACAAACCATCCCATCTCAACTCATCCTATGAGCCCGCTAATTGGTGGCCTTTACCACCCACAACCATCAGCTATGAGGTGAAGTCCCAAATTTTAGGACTTTAGGAATGTAGGTGAAGACACTTAAGGAATGAACCATTTAACTTGTAGTAGTATAACAATACAACTTTCACATTAAAACTTAAAATATAGACATTAATAATAACCTTGGAAACCTAGTATTCATTGAAGGATTCTATAAGTCAACTTATTGATTTAAGTGACCTCATTTTACTTCATCATTTTTTTTAGGTGAACCAAAATAATAAAAGAAATAAAATCCTTGTTCAAATAAGATACATTTATAAAAAGAGAATAAAATTGTATCAATCACTGAGGGTTTTATTACATATATTTATTACCAGATGATATGGGTAAT
>JARHVA010001537.1:3250000-3342951 GCA_037957365.1 Torreya grandis | reverse complement strand
ATGGGTTTTTCCTTTGAGATCAGTATCAAAAGGAACAAACCTATCTATAAGCCCTTCTCTAGACTAGTTTTAAAACCTAAAATACTTATCCCAACCCAAAGTAGATCAAGCCACATTTTGGCACCATCTCAGGCTTCCTTGCCAAACCAAAAAAAAAAACCTCCAACCACACCACCATCATATTAACATTTTTTTCCCACTATCGAACACACTTTTACCACAACCAAGCCATTAGAAACATTTACCAATCAAACCATAATTGAGCTATCTGAACTGACTCCACCTAAAATAATTGGGCTACCTTCTACCAATCCAAGCAAGCCCACCAAAACCCTTGACATACTCTCTCTTCAAAAACTTACTCACCCCTCATTGGAATTGGAATTCACTCCATCAATCATACCAAAAAAACCACCCAAGATTCCACAAACCAAAACTCTACCTCCTTTCCACTTTGACTTCTATTTTTGGACCTCATCCTTCTACCTTAGTGAGGAAACTAACCTTCTCAGAAAAGACCCAAATCTAATTGCCACTTTTAATTACACCATCACTCCTACTTTTGTCCTCACCCATTTTCATCAAACCTTCTATAACCAAATTTCCTACTTCTCAATCATCCACCCTAACACCTTTTTGCCTCTAATAGATCCATACCAAAATCATCCACCAAGAATACTCCTTCACCTAAATATCTAACCATCAAACCCAATCCTAAATGGAATTCCACCTCAACTACTGAACTTAAGCCCTCCAAGCCTTTTCCACCTTTACTGAGCCTTACCCAGCCATCCTACAAAGGTTATTGTAAGCATCTTGCTTTAAACTTGCCACCTATCAGACCATTTAACCCACACAGTCCTAAAACCATCTTGGTATAATGACAAATTAGTATGATCATACCATAGGGCACCTGGGCATGATACAAAAAATTGTAAAGCTTTCCAAATATTAGCCCCTTAGTTGTATCATGATAATGACTTATTTTTAGATGAGCTTCCTATGATCCCACCACTAATTCAAAAACCAAGAGCCATCAACAAATATTTACCTACTCCTCCACTCTCACCTTAGAGTTAAAGAGGAACCAAAGGAATCCTCTATCCTGACTCCTCCCCAAATACATACCATCTATGTGGTCACATGATCATAGGATAACCAAAAAGACAAGGGAAAATAAAAGGTGTCCATTCTATAGACATATCCCCTCTTCCACCATCCAACCACCCAACCAACACCAAGCACATTTACCTTCAACCAAACCCAAAGTGTCCATCTTGAGATTCTCTCAATCAAACTATTTGAATCACTCCAATGAGTAGTTTTGTAATAAATTCACCAAACATTGATGAAGATGAGTTTATATGAACTGATAAATACCTCACCCCATCATCATCAAGTGATGATAGAAGCTTTACAATCCATAGAGGTTTAACTAGAAGACCCACAACCTCTAACAGCCTTTGTTAGATCCCTTCAACTTTCTGACCTTATTACCTTCAAGGATTCATAAATACCCTCCATTCATTTAGATGATCCAAATCCTCCCCTCTTCATTACCATGTTATATCAACCAAACCCGCATTAAGAGGGTTATGATTGATGGGGGGATATCATTAAAATTTTCTCTTCCCATGCATAAAACCAACTCAAATTACCCAATAATATCATGTTGGAAACCTTAGTAGTGCTTTGATTATTCAACAATACCATGGTCATAAATTTATGAACTATTGTCCTTCACATTTTCCTATGACCTTTCATGCTTCTTGAACTCTTTTACATAGTACAAGGTGAGTTTCAATAAAATGTTTTTCTAGGATTCCCTTAGACCTATTCCATGGGCTGTGTGCCATCCACCCTACATTGATGCATCAAATTTAAACATGAAGGCCAATTTTTTACTATCTAAGTAGACTTGAGTCCTTTCACATCATGTAATATTATGTACTATCCCAATGACATCTCCTTTCTCCATCTAAGAAGCCTTCATCAGTAAAAAATGAATCCTCATCTTCTTTTACCATTAAAACATCCACCAATTCATCCATACCTTCCACCAAAATCCCCATAATGGACCCTTTGAAATCAGCCTTCTAATTTCTTTCGTTAAGGAAGTATTGCCTTTTAACACTAGACACCCTTCCTACATCTCAAATTTATGCAAACCTCATCCAACAACCTAGTTATGGCCCCAATACTGTAGTCATTATTCATTTTGGGCCTCAACTTGTCAAACCAATTTCATCTATGGGGGATTTGATAATCCCCTTAACACTTCTGCCACTTATTTTTCACCTTGACCATTCACCTCCAATTTATCCTACCCAGCTAAACTAGAGTTTGCCAAGACATATATTTATAGGTGTGCTTGGAAGGGATTTGGTCTAAGTTGATATGAACATGGGCTGCATGACTTATTTATAATCAAAACCTACAAACTCCATGAAATGTATGGCTTTGGTTTCATGACACCTAAAAAGTAAACCAACCCACCTTCCATCACCATTATTGAGTAAGACATCCCTTCCTCACAAACTCCTCTATCAACAATCAAGGATTTTGACATCATCCCCCCTAGCTTTTTTTCATCGACATGATCAGTCTCAGACCCCTAACTTATCAAAATGATGGGGTAATAATGACCATTCTTTTGACCCATTTTGAGATTGTAAGAGATGACTCTCCTATAATTAATACCATTTGGTGTTAGGATGATGATTCCATTTTTACCTATCTTGGGACAAAATATTCATTTATCCACAAATATCTTCCTCTTAAAACTTCAACCATGTTAAACAAATCCACCATGGATATCAACTTGGGCACTCTAGATAACCCGTGTATTATCAAAATTGGCCAATCTCTAAATCCCAAGGAGATTCGGGACTTCCCCTCCATCCTAAAATACCACAACATAACATTTTCTTGGTCTTATAGTGACATACCAGAAATTGAGCCCTCTATTTCTATGCATAATGTAGTCACCAACTATGATGCTAAGATCATTAGGTAAAAACTTGGATGGTTACACCCTTGTATAGGCCTTTTTATCAAAGAAGAGCTTCAATGTCTCCTATCTATAAATTTCATTCAATTGATTGATTACCCCCAATGGGTCTTAAATGTTGTACCTATCACAAATCCATAGGGATACTATGCATTTATGTGTACTTTCATGACCTTAACCTTACTTTCCCAAAGGATGAGTTTTCCTTACCAAGCATTGACAATCTTGTTGATATTACAACCAACCATGAGACGTTATCTCTTATGGATAGATTCTCTAGTTATATTCAGATCTTAATTTCCCCCAAATATCAACACAAAACTACCTTTATCACCCCATGGGAAACCTCATGCTATAGGGTCATGCCCTTTGGACAAAAAAATACTGGTGCAACCTACCAACATGACATGACCTACATATTCCATGACCTTATTCACAAAATTATCAAATATTATAGTTATGACCTTCTTGGGAAATCTAAATGTCATAAATATCATTTGGCTATTCTTAAGATCATCTTTGAGTGACTCATCCATTATCATGCTTGATTTAATCCCAAGAAGTGTATCTTCAAGGTTTTGTCAATAAATATCCTTGGATTTATTGTCTCCATTCATGAAATTGAAGTCGATCCTACCAAAATCAAATCAATCTTTGACATGCCTCCTCTCACCCACCTTAAGCAGCTTTGTAGCTTGTAGGGGAAGCTCCAATCCATCCATCATTTTATCTCTCAGCTCTCAAATCAATGCCAACCTTTCTAACACCTTATGAAGAAGGATATATATTTTAAATGGAACAAAGACTATTATAAGGCCTTTGATTCACTTAAATATTACCTTATATCTCCACCCATCCTCATTCTTCCCAAGGAAGATCAAAATTTTTACCTTTATATTTCTACCATGGACCACTCCTTAGGGGAAATGTTGGCTCATCAAGATGAATAGAATAAAGAGAAATCCATCTAATACATTAGTCGTATGCTTGTAGAGTATGAGACTTAGTATACCCATACGATGAAATTTTACCACCTTGGTCTTCATGGCCACCAAACTTTGCCACTAGCTTCTCAACCACAAGACCTATGTCATAACGAATATCGACCTACTCAAGTATATCCACACCAAGTAATACCAAAACCTATGTATGTCCAAGTGGCTCATGATTTTAGCTAAGTTTGACCTTAATTTCCTTCAATAGAAGTCAATTAAAGGGCAAGTTATTGTTGACCAATTTGTCAAAGCACCATTAGTAGACAACCAACCTCCTCCTTTTGAGTTTTCATATGAGTCCATCACAACCCTCTCTTAGATAGACTTCACCTATGAAATTGCCATGTTCTTTGATGGATCAAAGTGTTAATGTGGTGGGGGAGCTGGCATCATCCTTATCCCCTTTCACAGTGAGCCTCTTCCTTTATCCTTCAAACTAGATTTCAAATGTATCAATAATATCATTGAGTACGAGGCCCTAGTGATATGTCTCTAAACTACATTAGCCTTAAGAGTTAAAACAATCAACATATTTGGTGATTCTCATCTCCTGGTCAATAAAATCAATAACTCTTAGTAATGAAAGAATGATGTTTTGTAATAGTATAAACAATTAGATGATGTACTCTTAGCATCATTTGAACACTACCATATCCAAACCACTTGATCTATGAATAAGTTTATTAATACGATGGCTTCTATCACTTCTCAGATCCCACTTCACCCTCTGACTCTAAGATGTCTATAGTTATCCATCAACTTACTTAGCCCTATTATGTCAAATCAGACTCTCCCACCATCTTTAATGTGGAGGAAACCTAACCTGAACTTTGGTACCAATAGACCTTTAACTATCTCAACCTTACCATCATCACTTCCACACTTTCTAGGAATGATCGAAGAGAGTTTATATAGAGCACCTCATGTTATACCATACTAGGGGTAATTCTTTATAAACATGGCTTGGATGGTCTCTTCTTCTCTTACTTATGTAGTCATGAAGCCTCTCATGATATCAAAGAAATACGTGATGGGATTTGTGGGGGGACACTTTAGTGGCCTATCCATTTCTAAATGCATCTTTCGCCTTGGCTATTATTGTCCCACCCTTAACCAAGATTATTGTGATTATGTGAAAGAGTGTGTCAAATGTCAACAAGATGCCAATTTACATCATACATCTAGCCATAGTCTTCAAGTATCCAAAGATTTTTGGCCCTTTTCACAATGGATTTTGGACCTTATTGGTGAAATTAACCCCCATTCTTCATAGTGACATAATTATATCATCACTGTGATCAAATATTTTACCAAATGGGTAGAGGCTATTCCATTTATATCAACCAAAGATAAAAACATTGTCTACTTTATCAACCATCACATCATCTATCATTTTGGTGTTTCTCGTTAAATTATCACTGATAATGGTAAATATTTCAAAAAAAAAAGTTCAAGGTCTTTATGACACATTAATTATCAAGTTAAGTTTTGCATCACCATATCATCCCAAAGCTAATGGACAAGTGGAAGACTCTAACAAAACTGTTAATAATATGATAACTAAAATGGCTAATGCATCTAGTTAGGATTGGCATTTACAAATCCCCTTCACCTTATAGGCCTATCATACTAGCATTCAAACCCCTATGGGTGCCACCCCTTGCTTTCTAATTTTTGAAGCAAAGGTTGTTTTGCCTCTCTAAGTCCAAATTACCTCTCTTCAAATATCCCTAAAATATCTCATCTCTGAGAGCGATTATAGTCAATAACATTTATCCCAACTTAAGCTAATGAGCATAATTTATCCATGCTTACCCACATTCATGTCTATAAATAATGAATCAAATGTTCTTATAAAAAACACCTTAAAGTGCAAGAATTCAATATCAGAGACCTCATCCTAAAGGAAAATCAACATGTCACCAATATGGAGAAAATCAAGCGAGGCAAGTTTTCTTTCAATTGGCTTGGACCTTATATCATAATGCACAAGTATAGATTTAGAGCTTACCGATTATCCTCCCTTAAATGGAAATTTGAACTTGATCCCCTCCATTCTTTGCATCTACATCCTTTTTTTAGTTAAACAAGATCAAAATCACCTTCTTGTCTAACTTAAACTCATCCCTTGTCTTAACCCACATTCATCTCCTTATTTTAAGAACAACTAATTACAACTAAATCATGTGATTATCCATTACAATATTCACCTAATCTTGAACATGGGTACCACATCTCTACCCATGGCATATTTCACATGGTACTTTTTGTCCCTTATAGTATGGATTCCTATGGTCGTTGTCTCTTAAACCTCTTCCACCAATCACGAACCTGCTTATGCTTTTAGTCTTACCTTCATAAAATTTAGCCTCTAAGCCTATTAAGCAAGTCTATGTCATCAATAAAAAATAAATCAAAATAAAAATAGTCATCAAAATAAAATTGGAGGTCATTCTTACCATTTACAGACTACTCCCTTGAAGGATAACTACACAAACATATCAAAATTGCCCAATATAAGGTAGGTTGCTCCATTGAAGGATAGATATCAATAGCCTTAAACAAAGCACATAAAGTTACAACACTCCCTTGAAGGATGGATAAGTAAAGAATTTATAAAAATCATAGAAATTTATTGGAATATTCCCACATCAATCAGATTCCCCAACCTCTCTAAACAATAACAAAAGATCAAAATACGCATTATCAAATTTTAAAAATACAAATATAATTTGGATGTCGTAATCAGATTTCATAAGTAGACTTGCTACATTGATCAGTCTACACATTATATGACATGGACTTATTTATGCTATCTCTTTAGTAAACTATATAAGAGGCATGCTACTCTCACAAAAAGGTTTAACCATCATCCATTTCCCCTTTATACACTCTATAGACAATGTATTTTGAGCTTACTTGACAATATGTGATCAAGACACTTTCTTAATGAACTATGAATGCTAATGATAAGCATTTGAAAAGGATTATGTTCCTTAAGCTGATCTAACTGTAGTTTGTTTTAGTCTTTTCCAATGAATAAGCATCATGCCCTCTTTTTATTCTTTTATGCTTTTTGATACATTCATTACTATGTTTATCTCTCAATTATCCTATCTTTCTCACATTTTGTTATCAAGATTATTATATGTGTCTTTAAGATTAAACTATATTTTTTAATCAAATAACCATAACCATAACCAAATCATTAACAAAACCAACATCATTAACATAATCATCAATGGCCATGATCAAGTAACATCAAATCCATAAACCATTATCATGAGCCTAATCATAACATCATCTAGTGATTAATCACATCCACTAATCATATATCACATCTACCAAAGTTTAATCATCCATGACAAATAAATGAGTCATTCATAAATGATTATCCACCACATGTCTAAATCTATATGAGGAAGAATTTAATTTAAGCATGAATTTAATCATTACTATCATCATAATCTTCCATAACTATAACTATAATCACATCATAACCATATCCACCTAAGCATAACCAATAGCCATAACCATAATCATATCAATATCATAAACATGATCATATTATACATGAAGCCATTGCTCACATTCATAAACATCATAATCACATAAATAATGCCTATCAATATCAATGTCCTCATGAACATAAATTAAAAGAGCCATAACATCACATGCCTACCTAGGTGAGTCTACACAAACCATCATGAACATAACCATATCAACATCATATCATAAATAAGAAACATGAACATTATAACCATGAGCAATAAATCATAAACCATGATCATATCTATATATGTCATAATATTGATCATATATACAATCATGTACATGTCTCTCAAAATATCTATACATCTCATTACATCAACTCATAGGCAGGTATCAAAATCTTATGGTACATCAAAAATATAATGTCTCATAAAAAATCTAAGCCCTTGGGACATCATTACTTCTTAGAGCCTACCCTCCTTCACCTACCTATCCACCTATAGATTTAGCCCACTGACTTGGTGTTATCATGTTATCCCCTCTACTCATACTTTTTCTTTACTCACCCCATTGGGGCTCATCTGGTAAATGCCTAAAGACTAAGGCCTCATAATACCATAACTCCTCAACTATCACTACATATCTCTACATTGTGATAGTCCTTGAAGGTTCCATAGGTGTTGGTACTCCTCCTCCTACCCACTAAAGAGAATCTCTCTCATATTTAACCATGGTTAGTTAAGCTCTCCCTGATCTATCTATCTATCTCTCTCTCTCTCTCTCTCTCTCTCTCTCTCTCTCTCTCTCTCTCTCTCTCTCTCTCTCTCTCTCTCTCTCTCTCCTATAAGAGAGTCCACTTGGCCCTATGCTACTACCAATGGTACCTATGTTTTTGCCATATATTGTTGAGATATAAATAGAGCTACTTATGCCTGATCCCTTTAAATGATAGCTGCCTATATATCTAGGGTAACCCCCTGCATCGATATCCATGTCTTGTTAACCACCATCATCACCTTCAAAGTGGTCATAGCATAATATGCATGGTACCATGTAGGATATCCATCTATAACACCTACATCATCCATATTTATTTCATAGGAAACTCTTCATGATTAATAAATGCATGCACTAGCTATGAAGTAGGCAATGGAAACTCTACATCCTCCCTTCTATACCTCAAAAACACCCCATGGATATCCTAGACAAGGTTAAACTACCTACATACCTATAAAATAGAATGAGATCTATCTCTTGATCTTACCTATTGTAGATTTATATGTAGCTCTAAAAATATAGAGTATGTCTTTAATAATGTCACCATCCTAAAAACCTGACATACGACCTCCAAATCACATCCCCACAACCAAAGCATCCAGTCAGTCTATGTACTATTTTATGTCATGTACCTATCCTAAAAGTATTGAAAAGGCATAATCACCTTTCCACCTCATATATCCAACCCTAAAATCCATTTGAGCAAACCCATGCCATGGTAGCCCCATAGGTCACAGTACCCAGATGTACTCATAAGCCTAATAATAGAAAACAAAGCCAACGCTGATCTTGTATCTCTTATGAGTATAAAATCCCAAAATATCTCATTAAATATAAACTAATAGTATAATAACCCATGCAAACACTATGTGACCTAAAAAATCTCAACTAGTACCCCCATCAATAATTATGAAAACCTCCCACTACTTAAATTTGGTAAAGTGTAATAGGTGACTACTATCATCATCATAGTGAATAGCTACCTCATATCCCTATCCCTCTAGTATAATGGTGTGTAGTGTAAGTTCTCTAAGTACTACCTTGCATATTGATGATCATCTTTGTATAAGATCTCCATCTACCCATCTCTCTCTACACTCTCAATGTGGTGGATCGACTCACCCTATATGGGTAGCTACATGATCCTATGGATGTCCTCAAGTAAAATCATCAACTCGCCTGTCAAAAGTATGAATGTGTTAGTGGTAGGATCCCATCTCTCAATGAGTGCCACTAACATTAGAGTATCTCGAGGTACATGTTGGTAGTACCTCATGCCTCCAAGGCCCACATCTACCATGTACTCCTAATCAACATCAATTATCCCTCACTTAATCTTGTCTAATATGTAGGGAACTCTATCCCTCATCTATATCTACTCCTATGCCTATAAGGTTAGATCATAATATCTTTGTTCACCTAATCTGACATATTTTTCCTAAAAAATTTACCACTTACCCCTACCCCTATTTTTAACTACTCACCTCAATAAAAATAACTCCACCTCATCTGACCTATACAAAAGACATGCATATCTTATCAACTATTTTACCTATCTTATCTACATCACTAACCTTAATCTAAACCACTAACTTAAACCATTACCCTTACCCTTAACCTTTAACCTATCTTAATTTCTAACCCTAAACCATTCACTACTACCTTCAACCACTACCTAAAACATCCAACCAAAATCTTAACTTTAACCTTAAGCTACACCCTTCACCTATAAACCTTCACCTACTAAATTTAACTTTAACTAATTACCTATTAAACCTTAACTCTAACTATTCATCCCCATTTCATCAACCACCGATGTTTGACTATTGATTATCGATAATCGACTATTATTATTAACCACTGACCAAATCATCGATCGATGATGGTTATGGGACCAACCATCTATACTTACCATAAAGTGACCCATCAACATTTACCTATGATTATCGATGATTTAAAATGATTGGTGATAGTTGGTAATAACCACTAACGGTCACTATGTAGTGACTACCGATGATCCTCAAGCTCTAGGGATTGACAAAAATCTCTCCCAATCTAACCAAATTATAACAAAATACAAACGTACCCATACTAACATCAAAACCTACTCACCTATTCCATTCTCACCAAGTACACAACCTAAACAAAACCCTAAATTTAGTTATAAGTTAACGCACACCCACAACCAAAACATATTATAACTAATTCAATAATAAAATCAACTACAAACTACCAAATTCAAGAAAAACCCTACCTCATTCCTTGATCACCATTGAGGAGGTACAGTAGGAGCTACTACCTAACCTTGAGCTCTCTCTCATCCCCTCTACATCCTCGATCAATCCACTCAATATGTTTCACTAAATTTTGTCTATTTTAAGTCTAAAGTAAAATATAAAATAATGATGGGGATAAATGATTAGAATGAACCTGGATTGGTTTGTGCACCATATCCAAACATTGTGAGCACTCCTCTTTGGCTAGTAAGAAAATGCTACCATAAGATGTTTGTTAGTAGTTAAATGAGTGGGCTGCCAAGCTATGCACTTGTTTTAGGAAGTGTGAATCTTCCTTAGAGATGATAGTCTAATTTTGAGAGATAAAAGGTTAATAAATAACTAAAAGAGAGGTAAAAATAGAGTGAAAGAGAGATGATATTACCATTATTCACAACCTGAGTGTAGCAGAGAGTGTTAGGGTATAGGTGGTGTACTTTTTTTATATTTTAGAATTTGTTTGGGTAGGTTTTAGAGAGATTAAGAAATACATAGTCACAAACATTGGTATGGGAGTGATTGATATTAGTTATACTATCGAGGTCGGTAGGAAGGTGACCGATGTCGATTAGGCTAGTGAGGTTGATAGGGGAAATAATTGGCTAGGGGCTTGTAGAAGGTTTTTTTTGGGTCTAAGAAATGGTTTTGATTAGGTCTGAGAGGTTGGGGAGAGTTATGAGAGAGAGATTATGGTTTGGTTAGATCTGGTAAGAGGTTTGGTGTGTCAGGTTAAGGGGAAATAGGCAAAGAAACTTTGTAACTCCCTCATGAGGGTTTTGGTTAGGTGTGTGTAAATTAATGCACAATAAATATAAAGTGATAATAGAATAAATGTTTAAAGAAGACCTATAGAATAAGTGATATACTTAGTTATGGTCACTAAATGATAATTTTTAGACTGATGATCCTTATCAAGGAGTCCAAACTTGAATGCCTAAATAAAGAGAACAAGCAAATGTTATTGGTCTTTAAGAGCTTAGTTCTTAATCATGATTGACTTATGCAAGATGATAGTAAGCCAAGTTATCAAAAATAGAATGCTAAGAGCTTGAATACAAGTAAGAATGGATTTTCTTGATTTTTTCTAACCTAAACTTCATGTTGGAGTCTGGCTTATATTTTTGACATCGATGATCCCATCAATATCAATATGGGTTGATCGATGTTGATAGCCTTAGAATAGGTAAATCTTACTATTTTTGTCCTACTATCTATTGGTGTAAAAGGGTCAGTGAGTGAGGAGATATTCATGATCTCCAAGTAAAGTCACCGTGGGTAAATATTTAAGTGATCTCTAATGTCATTTGTCATAGTTGGGGAGATATATGTGATCTCTTGTTGCCTCAGTGTATGGGTAAAGTTTGAAGAGTTAGGTTGTTGTGTTGGGGAAAACATTATCAGAATGGTGTTGATGTTGATGATATTGCTAATATCGGTAATAAAAAGTGCTAACATTGGTAAAATAGGGCAACATTGTCAATGTTAGTATGTGTAAGCATTAATGTCAACATATTAGGTCAAGAATACCGACATCAATAGCTGACCAAACCCAATAAAAGGGGGTTTGGTAACCAACCAAATTCATTTTCAACTTTGTGATTGGAGAGAAATAATAGACCTATGAGAGTGATTGAGATGGTAGAGCAAGGAGGGGACTCAATGGGAGGTGCACCACCACAGGAGCCAATGGTAACAGCCAAGAAGAGATGGAGAGATGAGGTAAGAGTCTCTACTTATTAGTTTGAAATTTGATTTGTGTATTTGCAATTTTTAGGTTAATTGAGAGGTAGGGGTGTATAAAACATTAATAAAGGGGTAGAAAATAGGGTAGGGTAGTTTTAGGATAAGTTAGGGGGTTTTATGGGTAGGTTTTTAGGTGAAATTGATAGTTTTGGGTTTGGGTCATTCACCCCTAGGGTTGAACCAATCATTGACATCAGTAAAGTCTACCAACATAAGCTGATATGACATCGAGGTTGGTAGTTGCCTACTAACATTGGCTAATACGTAGGCCTATAAAGCTCCAATTTTAGCATTAATGCTGGTGTTGGTGACTATGAGAAACTAGCAAAAGAGGATAAAGGCTTAATTTAAATCCCCATTGGAAGTAGTTAACTAGCCTAATGGCTGAGCTAGCTTCAGAAGACCCCATGTTGACTGAGTGATACCTACATAGCCTAATATAGGGCCTCATGCCAATGTA
The DNA here is from genome assembly GCA_037957365.1 of Torreya grandis. Lineage (NCBI taxonomy): Eukaryota > Viridiplantae > Streptophyta > Pinopsida > Cupressales > Taxaceae > Torreya > Torreya grandis. The sequence continues at coordinate 3,330,198 of JARHVA010001537.1, read as the reverse complement.
GTTCTCCTAGATCCTGGGAAAAATATCTAAAAATTTGTGTTAATGGAAATGGGTAAAAAGGTATGTTGAGATAGGTCAATAGATCTAGGGCTTAAAAGATATAGCATAGTGTCAAGGGTTGAGGATATAGGTCATAAGGCCTAGAGTTGTGATAGGTAGGTAGGCCTAGGGTGGAGAGAGAGAGGAAATAAATCCTAGGGTAGAGTGAGAGAGGTAGTGAAGCCTAGGGTAAAGAGAAAGAGGAAATAAAGCTTAGGGTAGAGCGAGCGAGAGAGGAAGTGAAGCCTAGGGTAGTTAGTTAGGTGGGAATATGGCTAAGCTAACATCAAAATCATGTTGATTGAGTGATACTTACATAGCCTAGTTGAGGGCCTCAAGATAATGTAGTTCTCTCAAAGAAAAGGACAAAAAGGTGGTGATAGAGCATATTAAAAGGTATGTGACTTGAGTTATTGTGTGTATGGATGTAAGAGAGGATGGAGCTGACATTATGAGATCATCTACTAAGGCTATTGAAATGTATGAGGAGGGATGTTACTCTAGACAAGTGGGAGCACATGGTAGTCATGGGGTTAGTAGTGCAAAAGTATTGTTGAGTCACCTAAGATGTGTCCCTTATGATAGCATTGATTGAGAGGTGGGATCACACCACCAACACCTTCCATCTACTGACTAAAGATTTGATAGTGACTTAAGAGGATGTTTATTAGATTTTATGGCTACCAATCCAGGGTGAGGAGCTCTTCACATACTCAAGAGAAGAGCATGATATCCACATGATCACATTATATAGAGAGAATGTTAGTGAGGTGACCTACCATTTGATGAGTTTTGAATATGAGCCACTCTATATGGTTGATGAGGAGTAGCATTGACTGAGCATCTTAATGATGATTTAAATCATGGTGTATGCATTAATAAATGTAGATGATGGGATATTTATAATTTAATTGATAGGTGTGCTTGCATAGATGGTTGAGTAGTAGACTATTTTTGCTTGGGGTCTAGTATATTTAGCATAGTTATACAAAGAGTTTTGGGGTATGAGGTTATGATAGTGATATAATCTATGTGTTAGCCATCTATTACACTATTGGGAATATGAGAAAATCATGGTGACATGACCATTAGGGTTACCTACCATGATCTTAGATGGCTTCAAGGTTGGGTTTATATGGTAGAGAGAGGGCATGACACAGACCCGAGTGGATGGCATGGTTCAAGACATTGCCTATTATAGGTACATGATTGAGGGCTTGATCATGGCAGATATTTTTTAGAGACCCTACCTAACATACCTTATTTTTAGAGGACAGGCATAGTAGCTTATTGGTTTTTAGAGCTCACTATGGGTCATGGGGAGATGAGCTAGTGAGTTGGAGATGGTACCCATGGCACGGGTCAGGTGACAGTTTGGTCTACTATAGGATATTTTGCCTACCTTCCCTTGATACAGGAGGGATGACATAGAGGCACCCCTACCATTTCCCTATGAGATAGATGGGATAGATTTTGAGGAACTACCAATAGGGCCAAGTGTTGGAGATCCAGGGTGTAGAGTGGCCTATACAGCTTGGTGGGTAGGGTTACATCCTATGGTGGAGGTCAAAAGACCACCACCAGATTTATAGGGGTTGGTGAGTGAGAGGGATGTAGTGGTATAGGCTCAAGATGGAGTAGTGTAGTCTAGAGATAAAACCTAGGCATATGTATTAGCCTTATAAGGGTAGGTGGTGATGTTGCAGGGTCAGGTTAGGGCACTACAGGGTTAGGTTGTAGCACTACGGGGCTAAGTTGTAGTTTTATAGTGTCAGATGACTATAGTGATAGTAGAGAGATAATTTGAGAGTAGTAGGTTAGGCTCCTCTTCCTTTACCACCATAGGGACCAATACAAGTTGGGACATCATCAGGTGATATGGGACCTCCATAGACTATATCTCTAGTGAGATATTTTACTACCTTAGATGAGATTGCCTACTATGAGAGGGAAATTAGAGAGTTAATATAGATTTAGAGATATTTAAAATTTAGAGAGAAGGAGAGGTCAATGTCATGTGCCACAACTTCTAGCTCACACAGACGTAGATGGGCAGAGAGTGGTGATGACATTGCTTCCTCATGACCATGTGGAGAGCCTTGAGGACCCTAAGTGTCAGATTTTTCCAATTTTGATTATATTTGTTATATGTATCCTAGCCTATGAGCTAAAGATGTGAGATGTATATTTTGAGAGAGAGAGAGAGAGATGATGTTATGATGATGTAGTTATGGAGATGTATTTTGATCACACACACACACACACACACACACACACACACACACACACACACACACACACACACACACACACACACACACACACACACACACACACACACACACACACACACACACACACACACACACACACACACACACACACACACACACACACACACACACACACACACACTAGAGAGAGAGATGATTTTATGATGATGTAGTTATGGACATGTATTTTGATCTCTCTCACACACACACACACCTACCTGTGTGTGTGTGTGTGTGTGTGTGGGCATGTGCGTGCGTGTGCATGTGTGCACATGCGTGCATGCGCACATGTGTGTGTGTGTGTGTGTGTGTGTGTGTGTGTGTGTGTGTGTGTGTGTGTGTGTGTGTGTGTGTGTGTGTGTGTGTGTGTGTGTGTGTGTGTGTGTGTGTGTGTGTGTGTGTGTGTGTGTGTGTGTGTGTGTGTGTGTGTGTGTGTGTGATGATATAGATGATGACTATTAATGATGATCATGTTAGTTGAGTTAATGATGATCATGTTAATTGAGTTAGACTAGCCTTTCTCATATATGTGATGGCATATGCATAGTTGGTTGGTTAGTTTCATCTTAGCATTTTTACATATTTATGATGGTGTATGCTTAAATGAATAAATTGGATATGTTAGTTTATTTCAGTACTTTTCCATATGTGTGATGGTTTATGCTTAAAATAAATTGTGTAGGCTTTGATAGTGTTGGTTTGACCTATTTTCTTCATCTCAAGAGAGATTTACATGTGGTTGTAGATGGGAAAATAAAGAGGTAGAATGCTCATGCACTAGCAAAGACCATAATCAAAACATAAATATGCTCAGGAAGATGAGCCTCTTTCATGCCTTATATCTTTGAACCATTATTTTTATAGAGAAGCATCATGTTCAGTCTATGCTAAGTGAGCTTCATAGTCCCTTGAAAGAGTATGAGGGAAAAAAGGGTTAAATAAGGGGAAAAGTCTGGGAAGCATAACCTACAAAGTAGGGATGATATACCCCTTTTGTGGGTGACCTGAGAGATAATATAGATGAGTCCATGACTTAAATATTTTTTTTGTAAGTTGATTAATGCAAGAAACCTATAATGGGATTTTGTATGGGTTAAGGTCATATAAAGTTGATCAATGTGAGAAGCCTTTTTCATTTATTTTTCCCTTTGAGAACATATCTTGGCTTAGCCATCATTAAAGGGAGTCGTGCTATCCTTTAAGGGAGTAGTCTATTGATAGTAGTAAAGGGAAGTTATGTAGTTGTCCTTTAAAGTAGTAGTCTACATTGAGAAGCATGACCTGAGACTTTATAATGTTTTTAGATGTCCCATTTTTTTTATTCTTTTAGTCATGGACAAGACTATAGATGCTTAGGAGTTTTTCACTTTGAGGGCAACACCATACCACTACGTAATTTAACTAAGTGTATAAGAGTGAGGGTGAAGAAGAAAGGAAATGAATAGAAAGGGGATGTTTAAGGGATGAGCTCAAGTTAAACATGAGGTGAAGTGATTCTTGGTTAACAAAATAATAGTCATAGGTGTAAAGAATTTAAAGGCTTAGTTTTTGGCTTTCCTTTTAGAGAAGACAAGTGATAAATTATTGAGCCATACTTGTGAGTTATGATATAAGGTCCAAGCTGATTAGGAGCAAACTTACCCCATTTTAATTTATCCATGTTTGTCACGTGTTGATTTTCTTTTAAGATGAGATCTCTTATATTGAATCTTACTCTTTGATAAAAATTTTATAAGCATGTTTGATACGCTCTTGATAGATTTGTAGGTGGTTGAGGGATATGAGATAGTACTCATCAAGAAATTCAAGTTGAGCCAAATGTTCTTGGAAAAAGTCATCGTTAGTAAGTATGTTTTGTAGAGAAATGCAAAGAGAAGGAATATGGACTTCAAGAGGCAAAATATCCTACATCCCATATACCAAGGAAAAAGGTGTAGCACCCATACGGGTTTGAATGCTAATGCGGTAGTCCCATAAAGAAAAAGGAATGTGTGTGTGCCAATCCTTACCCATATCATTGACTACCTTCATGAGAATTTTGGTTAATGTTTTTTAGAAGCTTCTAATTGTCCATTAGCTTATGGATAGTATGATGATGAGAAGCTTAATTTGATTCCAAATGTATCACAAAGACTTTGAACAGTCTGATTTTTGAAATATTTGTCATTATCTATTATAATCCTATGAGGGACACCAAAATGATAGATGATGTGATGGTTGATAAAATCCAAAATTTTGTTAGCTTTGGTGGAGATGAGAGGAATGCCCTTCACTCACTTGGTAAAGTATTCAGTGATAGTAATGATAGAGTGATTATGGAGGGAGGAATGAAGGTTAATCTCTTTGATTAGATCTATGCCCATTAGGAGAAGGGCCAAAAGTCTTTGGCAACTTATATGCATGGCTTGGAATGTGAAGAAGTATAGTTTGTTATTGACACTATTTAGTAATCAACATAGTCTTGATGTAGTGCAGGCCAATAATAGCCAAGTTGAAGGATGTGCTTGGAAACTGTGTGACCATTGAAATTCCCACCATAAATCCCATCATGGACTTCCTTAATAGTGAAGGGAGTCTCAGTAATAATGAGGCATCTAGGGAGAAGAACATTAAAACCTCACTTATAAAGAAGTCCCCTTGATATAGTGTGATGAGTGACACATTTTATAAAGGCCCATTTCCTAGTATTGGAGAGATTAGAAGGGGTAATAGAGAAGGAAAGATAATCCATGAGTTGCTTGTACCATAAGTCATTCAAGTTGGTTGTTACATTTTTGACAAAGAATATGTTAGCTTAGACATAAGATGGTAATGATAGGTGATGCATGGTGACATAGATTCTTGAAGAAGAGGATGAATAAGTTATATGTGAAGCAAGTGAAGCCATCATGTCAACAAAATTGTTTTTAGATCAAGGAACAGTTTACAAGAGATAAGAGTCAAATGATCCTAATAGCGTATCTACATGATGTTTATACCACTTTATAATTTCATTTTTATATAGGTAAGAACCATTAACCTAATTAAACACTAGCCGAGAATCACCAAAAATGGTTATGGATTTGATACCCAAGAAGATAGTTGTTTGAATTCCTAAGATCAAAGATTCATATTCAACCATATTATTATTGCATTCAAAATCTAGTTTAAATGACAAAGGCATAGGCTCACCATCTATAGGAATAAGAATTACCCCCACACCTCCACTATGTTGACATTTAGATCCATCAAAGAACATCATAATTTGATAGGATTTGTCATCAGTGGAGAGATTTTCAATGGATTCATCAGGGAATTCAAGGTTTGAGGGTTGATTGTTAGGTAAAGGGGTAGCAGCTAATTGGTCAGCAATTATTTGCCCCTTAATAAATTTTTTTTGAATGAATTCTAAGTCAAATTCAGAAAAAATCATGAGCCACTGAGCTACACATTGGTTGTGATATGGTTTGGAATGCATGTATTTGAGGGGATCAGTATGAGTGACCACATAGGTTTTGTGATTTAGGAGATAATGGTGAAGTTTGGAGGTAGAAAATACCAACACAAGGAAATGTTTTTTAGTATGGGTATATCGAGTCTCATAATCAATAAGTGTGTAGCTTATGTAGTAAACCATCTACTCTCGATGTTGGTCATCTCGATGTGTAATCATTGCACCTAGAGAATGGTTTATTACAGAGATGTATAGGTAGAAAGACTAATTTTTCTTAGGTGGAATAAAAACTAGTGGGGAAAGGAGATATTGTTGAATTGCCTCAAAATCTTCTTGGCAATTTGTATTCCAATGGCAGGAGACATACTTTTTGAGGAGATGGTGGAAGGGTTGGCAGCGATCTAAAAACTAAGAATTGAATCAATGGATTGACTGAAGTTTTCCTTATAGGATATGAAATTGCTTAATATTAGTAGGTGGAGGCATCTCTAGGATTTCTCTAACCTTAGTAGGATCAACCTCGATACCACAAAGAGAAATGATAAAACTTAAGAGCTTACCAAAAAGAACACCAAATACATATTTCTTTGGGTTTAGTCAAACATTATATTGGAGGAGATAAGAAAATATAATTTAGAGAATTGTTAAGTGGTCTTGATGAAGTTTAGACTTACCGATTAGGTCATCTATGTAATCTTCCATATTTTGTGTAGGAGATCATGAAAAATGCAGGTCATGATGCATTGGTAGGTTGTACCAATGTTGTTTAGGCCAAAAGGCATGACCTGATAATAGAAAGTACCTCATGGGGTAATGAAGGTTGTCTTGTGTTGATCCTCAAGAGAAACTAGGAATTGATTATATCTGGAGAATCTATCCAAAAGTGATAGAATCTCATGGTTGGCTATTAGATCAACAAGTTGGTCAATATTTGGCAGTGGGAAATCATATTTTGGACAATTGAGGTTTAAATCATGATAGTTGATGAAAATTTAGGTTCCCCTAGTCACTTTTGTGATAGGAATGATATTGGAAATCTATTATAGGTAGTCGATGGGTTGGATAAATTTAACAAAAAGGAGGTATTAGATCTCTTCTTTAAAAAGGAGAGAAATATGAGGGTTCATCTTATGAAGATTTTACTTAATAGGTTTAGCATCTCGATTGGTGACAATGTTATGGGTGATGATAGAGGGGTCAATACTAGGCATGTCATTGTAAGACCAAGAAAAGGCTTTACTATGTTCATTAAGAAATGTGGTATAATCCACTTACTCTAAGGAATCTAAAGATTGGCCAATCTTGAGGATGTGAGGGTTATCATGAGAGGGCAAGTTAATGTTAATGGTTGATTCATTTAACATAGCTTGTGTTTCAGACGGGAGTGATCATTGGATATAAGAATCATCTGCACCCATGTATGTGAGAATTACATCATCATCTTGACATTAGACAATGTTAATAGTGGGAGAGTCTTCATCTATTATTTTAGGATGAATGAGAGGAAGGGACCTTGTTTCCTTACCCTAGTGATAGGTGAGAGGCCTCGAATAGATGGCATTTATTGAAAAAAAAATTAGGAGGTATAGATACCTATGATTTGGTAGGTAATGGTGGAGAAGAAGGTGGAGAATGAGAGATAGGTTCTTCAATAATTGGTGCATGGGAGGTTTTAGTGAGTGTATTTGGTTTGTCATATCCCACTCCATGCCTCTTTTTGGCATTTTCAATGGTGTTGCTAGTAAGATATTGAATAGGTGTATGGACACCTTATTCATAATGACCTAAACCAAATCCTTTCCAGGTACATTGATAGAGATAAGTGTGCACAAAACTAGGGTTGCTTAAAAAAAAGAAGTCATAGGTAAATGGTTGTGGTGAAGGAGATGGATTACCAAAAGCAAAATCTTGATCAATTCCCCTATATGTGAAAGTAGTTCAAAGGTTAGGGGACCCATAATGGATGACCATCCCAATGTGAGCATCGTAATTTGAGTGCATGTGAAGCCTTCCATAATTTTGTGGAGTATAAAACATGTCAAGCATCAACAAATGATATTCATTGAGTGACAAATGTTGAAAGGTCTCCTCCATGGGATCTTTATCAAGAATTTGTATTACCAATATTTGTGTAACCATGGGAGTGGAGCTTGTAGAAGATTAAAAAGTATCATGCGAGGAAGATGATGTCTTTAATGGAATGAGAACATCATTGGGACTATAAGTCATGTTATATGTTTTGAATGGAGGTGGGTTAGTGGGTATATCACGCACTTGTCCATCATGTTCAAACTTGACATAATGGTGCAAATAAAAGGGTAGGCACATATCCAAGGTCACCCAAGTAGTATGCTATATTGGAAATATCCTTCCACAACATAGAAGAGCTTGGTAATAGTGCAGGGATGTACACAGATGTGTAAAATGATAGTGCCCACCATAGTAGTTGTAGTATCATTAAAGGAATAGAGTACTACATCAGTTTGTGACATGCAATTATCAGGAAGGGATATCTATTTGTAGGCATGGGTGGAAATGATATTAATACTATCTCCCCCATCAAACATGACTCTCTTGACATGATTTTTATCAATATATGTAGTAATAAAAAGGGTATAATCTTGATATTTAGGGTGTTGAAGTGGAATTTTTAAATCACTAAAATAAATCAAAGAGATAAAATTAAGGGAATTGACAAAAGCTACAAGAGATTGGGGATTATCAAGTTGTACCTCAATCAATTCTAAGGCACTAATCAAATCTTGACAGTGTTGGGATGAGTTTTGGATTAACTCATACAAAGACATTTTCACAGGAGTTTGGTGAAGTTGTTTTACCATTGAAATTTAAATAACCTCTAAAGATGTTGTTTTAGGAACACCCAATATGGAAATATTAGGATGAAGAGGAGGATTGTCTTTGGTGAAGGGATGATCCTAAGGAGTAGAAATTTTTTTCTTAGCTTTATCCTTTTGTTTTTGTGATCGTGTGGCCACATTAACTATGTTGATTTAAAATGTCGATGAAGGAGGTGGTAAAGGGATTATGATGACATATTTATTTTTGAATTTAGTTGGAACAGTAGGAGGCACTATGGATGCCAAATGTGGAATAACAATAAGGTTAATGATAGTATCATCCAAGAGACTATTGACATTGAAGTATTATTGAATGATTGTTGTGAGGGCTTTACAACTCTTAATATCATGTCTAGGTGAATGATGATATAAACACACTTGTGTATCATCAAACCAAGATGGATTCATTCCAAGAGGAATATAAGGCTTAATGGGAAGAATATTTATTATGTAAGATTGTAATAACTAATGTAAGAAAAATCTTTTAGATCCTGCAAGTGGGTTCACACTTCTTGTGCTAATATAAGTGGACACTTTCTTGTGTTTCAGTGCTGAAAAGGTAATTTTTCATGGCACTTTATTTGGTGATGGTGGAGTTACATGTTTTCCTATCACTTTCTTAGTCTCAGATGTGAAAGGTCTACTAGATGGCAAAGGTAGGAGTGGAGGTAGCTTAACATTTTGTTTTGCTTGGTTAGGCAATATTCCAACTAAAGTAGAGGGGTGTGGTCCCAAAATGGATGGTAAAGTTGAAGGTTGAGGAAGGGATCGGTGAGATCTAGGAAGCTTAACATTTTTATATAATTTAGGTTGTAAAACTCCAACTTGTAGTTGAGGATTTAAATCCAATTTCACCTGTGGATGAAATAAATTATAAATAGGGCATACACCTAAGGGCTTGATCTGCTTTGATGTGGAAGATTCCTATGAGGGTGAGGGTTATGACATGAAAGGATAAACTTTAGGTGCTTTTGGTGAAGAAGCTCTAGCTTTGTCAAAGACCTTGGGTAAAGGGTAGTAAGGGGATTGGAAATAAAGGTCGACATTCATTATATTGGATATAAAGTTTTAAGTTAGTCACAAAATATCACATGATCTAGCTTTGTGGAGTCAAGAAATTCTAGACTTTTTACCAAACACAAGAAGGGTTTAGACAAAGTTGACATAGGCCTTATAGTTGTGTCTTTAGAAGGCTACAGTGTTTGGGAGAGAGGGAAACTTTTGGTATCTACTACTTTAGGCCAAAGATGAGAAAGAACCATAATGGTGTCCTCTTCAACAAAAATAGGAGAAGAGACATGGTCTACCATGTGTGGAGGGGAGGTAGGCAAAGAAGGTTCCTCAAGAGGGTAAAGTATAGGTATTATGGCTCCCTCAACATGTGGGTGAGGCATGGGTAAATTATGATCCTCCATAGGTAAAATAAAGGGTAAGAGTGGTACAATTGGAGTAGGCACAATAGGTCTCTCATCTATTATCAGAATGGATAAAAATGACTCTTCTAGGTGTAAAGGTGGAGTGGTTGGGGTACTACTCTCTATAGGTGATCCAGAGTTTAACTCAAAAAAAAATTTCAATTTGTGAAAAAAATAATTTCACAGTGTAGAGCTCATTGAGAGATTTCATATGCTTTTCATGGTTTGCAAAACGGACACTGTATGCAAAAGATATGGTTTGTTAAAGTTTTCTTGCAATAGCGAAAATGTGGTGTCGCAAGATGATGTGGCGCAATGTGAACACGCCAAGTGGACCAATCACGGGGAAACATGTGGCAATAAATGGGTGTCTAAAAATTTTGGGTGATTTTGTCTTTGTATTTTCACATTGCAAAGTCTATATAAATTGTCTATTTACAAAGTCCGCAGAAATTGCCTATTTGCAAAGTCTGTAGAAATTGCCTATTTACACAGTCTATAGAAATTACGCATTACCCAGTCCATAGAAATTTTAAAATTATTTGTAATTCCAAGTCCATATAAATTCTTTGTAATGCTTTGAATATCATTCCTCGACCACATGGGAGAAACAAGCTAGCTTGCCACATAATCCGTGAGAAATGCCGAGTCAAAGCTTGAGATTACATCCCAGTTTGGAGATTGAAATGCATACCACGTCTGAGTCCGTACATCTCATGACTTATATTCCATCTTACCAAGTCATATGTTGAGTTATAAATTATGCTAAGTTTGGCGCTTCAGCCCACCAAAATGGGCATCAACATCATCCAAGGAACCGCCACTCTTTTTCAAGACTTAAAGCCATTCAAATTTGCTAAATGTGGGATAATAATGATAAGCCAAGCACCCACAAAGGAGGCCAATGGGATTAGAACCCCTAACCTACCATGTAAAATGATAGGATTTTGACCAACTTGCCCATGGGAGATAAGATGGAAATAAAGCCACGAATTTATATTTAAAGTTAAGCATTCAGTTGACTGTGTAAGGAACAAAATAGAGTAGTTTGTTGTATTTCCTCATTTTTGAGCCCTAAGAGGCTGAATCAGAGCTCAAAGTAAACTAAAAAGTTGTTTATAATTCTGATACACTCTATGAAGTATATTTATTTTCCCATTTTGGAGAATTAGTGATTCCATTTTGAGTTATAGAAGTTTCTAATTTCGATTTGGAGAAGCCTCTACGTGTGATTCAGGAAGGTGAAGGACGTGCTAAGTCAGCCAGGGTCTTTCAAAGGTCTAATCACTATTTTTGCAAAGAGATGATATTTTTTTGTTTGTAAGTATTATTTTAGCTTGCAAATTTTAGCAACAAATAATGGATTGGTTTGATACAAACTCGGGGACATAGGAATTCCGAACCCTGTAAACAATTTTTGTGTTTTGATCTATGGATTCATTTTTGCATTTTAGTTTTAGTTAATTTATAGATTATAAATCATATTTTTAACCATAATGCAAAATTTAATGAATTGATCATTTACGAGAAACTGGATGAAATTAAGAATTTGAAAAATCTAACAGTTTGAATGGATATTTGATGTGATATATCAAATCACTTTATTTCAATTTTGAAACATGATATTTGGATCAGATTTTAAATTAGATTTAATCATTCCAACATCTTAAAAGTTGAAAAATTTTCACTTCCAATTCAGTGTAAATTTTGGAATTGAGAATTTAAAAGATCCATTTTAAACATTTTTTTATAAAAGTAGTGAAGTTCCTACTGGTGTTTACAGTTGGAGGAGAGGTAGGTGAAGAAGTCTCCTCAAGAGGGTATAATGTAGGAATAATGTTCCCTTCAACATGTGGTTGAGGAATAGGTAGGGTGTGGTCTTCAAGTGGTAAGAGGATAGGTAATATTGGTGCAAATAGAATTGGCATTATGGACTCCTCAGGTGGCAAAATAAGTGGTAAAGGAGGCTTTTCCTCTTTAGGGAGTGGAATGGGTGAAATAGGCTCTTCTAACTAAGGAGGAAGAAGGGGAAAAATAGATGCCATTGAATGTGGGGGAGGAGTCAATGCAATGGATGTCTCCTGTTGAGGGGAAGGTTGAATTGGAGGTAAAGGAAAGGCCATATTAACCATATGGATATTATGATCACCTAAGTTAGTTGTGGTCTGAACAATATTTTGATTCGGTGAATGGTTAAAAAAAGGGTGTTTGAACACATCCATACTTTAATTAGGGGGTGCATTAGGATTTTCCAAGATGAGATCACCTATATCAAACATGTCTTTAACAATTTTCTTGAGTGTCTTATAGTTATTAGAATTTTGGCCTTTGACATGATGGTAGCCACAAAACTCATCTTCCTTATACCAAGTTGAGATAGGATAGGAAGGGTTAAACTATATAGGATGTTTGATCTGAGGAAGGCTTATAAAACATTATTGAAATAGTTTATCTAAGATGGATGTATATGATTCCCCAATGGTAGTGTATTGTCTTTGTTCAGACCATTGTTAGAATTACTTATTCAGATTTTGGGAAGTTGAGGAATTCGATTGGTTTATGGTTGTGGAAGAAGTTGACTTAATGACCACTGCATTAATAGAGCCTTTAGATTTTTAGTTATAAGGGGAAGTTTTAGAGGAGGAGGAGTCAATTGATTTGGAATTGGGATTCTTACTGCACAATTTGACTTTGCCTTCATCTATGGCATGAACCTTGAGTTTCCATGCCATTGTAAAGGCCTCATCAAATGTGCAGAAATTTTGTACCTAGAGTGTGGATGAGATGTGCTTAGTACATGCCCTTGAGAAGAGCTCAATAATCTCAGGTTGGGGTAAGGAGAAGGAGAGTTGATTAATCAATCTTCTTTAATGAGTGACAAAATCTTTAATAGACTTATCATCAAATTATCTGATAGAATAAAGGTCTGTTATAAAAACCTTCTTAGAAATGTTAATAGAGAAATGGTATAGGAATATTTGTGTGAGTTGGGTAAATGAGAAAAGGGAATGCTGAGGTATAGAGCTATACCAATCCAAGACAACACCTAGAAGAGACGTAAGGAAAGTTCAAAGTAGTAACACATCATCATGCCCTATTAAATAACAAACATGTTTAAATGCTCACAAGTGTTATTATGGGTCCTCTTTCTTTGGAAATGAGTAAATTTATGGAGTTCCCATTGGCTTGGATAAGGGAGAATAGGCATAGAAAGATGGATTGGTTCATTTCATATCTAATCATAAGATAACACATTCTTTGAACTAGAAATGAATGTCTCTAGATTAGACATCTTGTCCATCAAAATCTTAATGAGGTCTAGAGGGGGATTAGTTTGGGGGATACCTCATAAGTTATATGGAAGTTGTGGGAATCAAAGGGAGTGTATGACATAGCTTGTTGAGGTTATGTTGGAGAAACATAAGGATAATGAGTCATAGTTTGGGGTGTGAAAAGAAAAAGGGCTTGTCCCATTGGGTTGGAGACTATGCCTTGGTTATTGTTATTGTAGGTTGGATTGTTGGCATGGTTAGACCAAATGAAGGGTGAGTCATAACTCAGGTAATTATAGGCATGAGGGTAGATGGAATAGGTAGCACTAAATTTTGGAATGGGGTGTGACTTGACTGAATTGGTTGTGGTTGTGGTTATGAAAGTAGGGAAGTCACACCAGGGTTTAGGTGGGATTGGTTAGTTGGAGATGCTACACTTTGGACATTGTTTATAATTGGGTTACTCATTGAATTAGTGGTTTGGGTAACCATGGGGAAAATAGTGGAGGAAACTAAAACTAAGGTTATCTCCATTAGAGAAGTTGGCATACCATAGATTGTGTCACCTAAAGAATTATAGGTTTAGCTCATGGTAAGATAATGCTAAAGGGATACCACATTACAATCAAGAAATTTAGAAAAATATTGATGTCCCTTAGGCACAATGGGAATTTGGTTGGGGTTGGGAGTTTGCTTTATATCTAAAGTATGCTCCATGACATATTCAAAGTGAGAGGGGAAGTTGGAAGTTGTTGCTAGCTTGTGTAATCGGCAAGAATTTTGTTTTGAGTTCGTGTCAATACCATGTAAGAGGAAGTATAAATAGTATTACTACATTGTATTATAAATATAATAAATAAAAACTAGGTTTGGGTATAGGTAAATGGGTTATTTTAGATTGCTATTTTGAGTAGATGAAATTACATAGTCATCAACGTTGGTCGCTTGATCGATGTCGGTAGGAAAAGTTCACCAACGTCGATGGAATAATTGATTTTGATAGGTAAAAAATGCTAATGATAGTAGGTTTAATTGATGTTAGTCACTGTGATATCCTAAAAGATGGAAAATCTATTATTTTAGAAAACCAAAATTTGAAACTAGGTAAAACAGTGAATGTAAGAGGTCTGTGTAAAAAGGAAGAACACTCAAAAAAATTGAGATAATAGGTTATACAAACTAAGTATTAGAAATAGTATTAATTTCATGAATCAATAGGAAAATGTCCTTACCAACTCCAAAATATAGAAGGCAATAGAAAAGTAGAAAAATAACATACAACCAATAACTATTAAGTCTTAGAGATTAATTTTTAGTCTTGTGTTAGCTTATGCCTTAATCAGATAGTGAAAAGAGAACTTTGGTTATTGAAGGTACTAGAAAACAATCTATATCTCTTTTTAGGTTAGTTTTAGTGTACTTCACAGACCTGGGGTTGAGCCAGGCTGCTTAGCTAAAATATACCTTTTGTTTAGAGATTATAATCCACTAGAGAATGGAGTGGGTTCTCCACTTGGTGGTGAAATCCAAGTAGGATAGCCAAGTAGGGTAAGGTGATCCACCAAGTGATAAAATCTTAATGGGCCTTTTCTCAGGTGAGGTTAGATGTTTTTTTATGTGAATGTGATTTGGTTGTGTAACATAGGTGCACTAAAATTTATTTAAAATGCTTGTAATTAACTAGGTGAGTTAATATGCAACAAGCAAATAATGAAATGCAGTACCCATATCTAAAATATTTAGATTCAAATGAAAGAAAAGATTAAATATGAATAGAGTATGTAATTCACTATCCTAATGTGAATGAAAGAATAAGTAAAGAAGAGATTCTCTCTTTTTGTTTTTTTTTCTTGTAAAAGAAAATGATAAATTACTTTTAGAGGAAAGGAGAAAAGAAAGAAAATTTTAGTTTAATGCTTTTAAACAGAAAATAGAATATTGAATTTTTTGTTTTAAGGGAAAAGAGAAGGATGAAGTGCAAGAAATAAAATTTTCACTATAATTCACCTATATGAATGCTTAAAACAAGAAATGAACCCAAGGAAAAATCCATGGTCCCACCAGGCGTGCCAAAAATATTTTTGCTAAATTTTGTTTATTTTAAGTCTAAAGGAAAATAGAAAAGAATGATGAGGATAAGTGATTAGAATGAACTCGAATTGGTTTGTGTACCATATCTAGACATTGTGAGCACTCCTCTTTGGCTAGGGAGGACTACATGTAAGTAAGAAATAACTACACAAGATGTTTGTTAGTAGTTAAATGAGTGGGCTACCAAGCTACGCACTTGTTTTAGGAAGTGTGAAGATTCCTTCGAGATGATAGTCCACTTTTGAGAGATAAAAGAGTAATAAATAACTAAAAGAGAGGTACAAAGAGAGTGGAAGAGAGATGATATTACTGTTATTCACAACCTAAGTGTAGTAAGAAGTGTCAGGGTGTAGGTGGTGTACTTTGTTTGTATTTTAGAAGTTATTTGGGTAGGTTTTGGAGAGGTTAGGAAATCCACAGTCACTGACATCAATAGGGGAGTGACCGATATCATTTATACTATAGAGGTTGGTAGGAAGGTGACTAATGTCGATTAGGCTATCAAGGTTGGTAGGGGCAATAATTGGCTAGGGGCTTATAAAGGGATTTTCTGGGTCTAGGAAATGGTTTTGATCAGGTTTAGGAGGTTGGGGAGAGTTATGAGAGAGAGTATGGTTTGGGTAGATCTATTCAGATGTTTGGTGTGTTAGGTTAAGGGGAAATAGGTGAGGAAGATTTGTAACTCCCTCATGGGGGTTTTGTTCAGGTGTGTGTAAATCAATGCATAATAGATATAAAGTGATAGCAGAATAAATGCTTAAAGAAGACCTACAAAATAAGTGATATACTTAGCTATGGTCACTAAATGATAAGTGATAGATGAATGATCCTTATTAAGGATTCTGAACCTAAATGCCTAAATAGAGAGAATAAGCATATGTTTTTGGTCCTTAAGAGATCAATTCTTAATCATGATTGACTTACACAAGATGAAAATAAGCTAGGATGTCAAAAATAGAATGCCTAGAGCTTGAATATAATTATGAATGGATTTTCTTAATTTTTGCTGACCTAAACTTAAGGTTAGATTTTGGCTTATATTACCAATGTTGGTGATCCCATCGACATCATCCATGGGTTGAACGATGCCAATGGCCCTAGAATTGTAAACCTTACTATTTTTGGCCTACTTTCTATTATTCTTCATGCCAATTATGGCACCCATTGTAAAATGGTAAAAATAAGAGGTTAAGGAGGTAGTTGATTAGGAATTTAGTTTGGAAATAAGAATAAGTCTTGGGTAGTTAGGATGAGGGGACCAGGTCTTGAGGTGACTCATCAGATGAGAATTAGTCATAGGGTGAAGTGGCCAAGTAAGGTGGAAAAAGGGGTTTTTAATTAACTTAATTAAGTATTTTAAATTAATTAAATATGTGAGGAGTAAAATCATGGGTTAGGGAAGCTAATTGTTATTATTGAAATGGGCTTAAGGGGGGTTTTGACACAAGAAGTTACACAAGTGTGTGTGACATAATTTTGGTGTCTATACAATCAACTCAATTAATAACTTAGATCACACTCAAAAATTTCTACTACTTCTCTCACCAAGTAACAAGGTCTAAACATTGAAGGTTTTGTTTGAAAATGAGCAAAATAAACCCTCAGTGGATCTTTTGTCTTTTCCCTTTTAGGTTTGATGCATGACCAATGATGGTCAGTGTGACTACTGATGGTCAACCCTAACCATCGATGGTTGACCAATTTAGGGTTTTCCCTCCCACCCATAACTTTTCTAAACAAACTTTCACCTAATGCCAACCACTGGAGATAACCTTCTCTAACAATACCCATAAACTACATCAACATCGATCATGGTCATTTTTTCTAAACATTTGCATGTTTTATGATGACCTTATTTTGGTCATTTTGACCATATTGACTAAATTTCCAAGTTGAAAATTTTGAACATATGTTAACTTGCATACAACCAACCAATTATGTCTTCTTAGGATCCCTTCCTACCTTGGATACCCGTGACTACACTAACCTTGCCTAGAATGTTTACAAGTGTAACCCAACTTCCACACCTCAATGTTGTCATATGGTCCACTTGTCACTTATCCTTCTAGTTCCAACCTTATTTTTACCTGAATACTTCAACCATGGAAACCTAGTCAATTCATGATCTTTGTTATCACACTTAATCATACTTTGTGTACATGTTTGTGCTTTAGTACACAACCTATCACCTAGTTTTTCACCAACTTACCCACTCATCAAACCCACACTTGATTTTGATTTACCTCATCACTTTTTAGTTTTAGGGGAAACACTTCGACCCATACTTAGGGTAATTAAACCTTTAACCCACAATCCATTTTTGTTTTGTGTATTACTAATACTAATTACATAATAAAAAGGGGAAAATATAGACACTAAAAAAATGCACACTATAGTTGTAGATGTTGAACTAACCCTTAAACCACCTCAGACCCCCTAGGGACTATTCCATAACCTTTCAACTAAAAACTTAAGTCAAAATTGACTAACTTTGACCACCTTGACCTTTGGCATATCGACCATCAATGGTCACACTAATCATTGATAATTATCCTTTAACCATCTTAAAGGGTTAACTCTGGCCTAACTCTGCCTTACTTTTTTATTCTTAGTCACATAATTATGCATGTTAAGACTAAATTTAAATGACCCATTGACACCTTATTAAACTTGTTGTTTCACCTCTCCTTTCCTTTTATAAAAATAAAAGAGGAGGAGGTGAAAGGGATCCATAATTAGAGTAATCAAGCATCAAAGATAATCAGTAATTATTAGAGCTTCTTGTATCAAAACTTCTTTTATAGGTATTCTCCTAGTGAACCAGTGACCAAGTTAGAGATCTGAAGTGCTAAAATTCATTTATCATATCCAAGACACTAATACACTACCAAAATTTCTCTATATTTCACCAACATATTTTCTAGCCAACTACCTCCATATTCTTTAGGCCAGCAAGCTAAGTATTTGTCTCTTATTAGATTCAGTAATTAGTCTCTCTATTTTATCTCCTAGAATCCATTATTCAACCTCATCAATCAATTTATTAAACCAAACCAAAACCCACAGTAACCATCAATAGTCACCCTAATTGCTAATGGTCTACTCATAACCGCTGATGGTTACTTGACCACTGACAGTCATCCTAACTATCAAAGGTTTTACCTAACTATTGATGGTCACTATGTGACATTCCCAATAACAAGCTAATTTCACCTATCAAACCCTAACCAATTATCACTTTCTAGCCTTCTTCTTGAGCACAGAACATCACCCTATTTTTTGAACCATGTTTGATTATTTTAAAATTAATATCTAATCATTTATTACTATAATTAGTCAAATTCATCTCTTTTAAGTGCTTCTTGTATTTAATTTTAGTACCTTTTATTATTCATGCAAGTAATTTATCTTCATTTTCAAAACTTTATTATTTAAAAGTGTGGATTGACAACCTCCAAAGAAGTTTGTGCTTCTTGGATCTAGCTTGCTAGGCAATCCACCCTACTATCTAACTAATCAACTATTTATTTAGTGCTTTATTATATGTAGGTTATTCTTTCCAAGCCAAAGAGGAGCATCTACAACCATCTGGATCATGGAACATAAAACAAATCTAGGTTCTACTAACCTCACCCTCATTTCAAGTTTTACATCTTTCTTCTAAGGAAATAAAATAAAATTTATGTGAAACAAATGGGTAGATGGAAAAATAATTACATCCATATAAAAGAATAAAGTGCTAGTCTAACAATTACAACATAGGATTATAAAGAATTATATGCCATGTTTAGAATGTGAAACATAAATTATAAACTTCAAAAATCAACTCAATCTCATTCAATATTCAAAGATGCCTTTACAAGATCCCAACATAGGTTTGAATTATTACTACACAGGTCATAAATACATGGGATGTAGGCTATTGAAATAACTACAATACTAACCATAATGATGAAATGTAGCTATTTAGGAGATGAAAATGTAAGGTTAACATAACTAACTGAAGCCTCTTAAAATATAATGTTAGTCTAACAATACCTATGCAGTAATATTAAGGGATGTTGAATTGGCATATTTGACTTGGCACAAGAAAATAGTACTCAACTCTATCTATATACAACATAAATATTATATTCCAAATGTAGCATGGAAGGAATGATGTAGGGTAAAGGTAAAATATTTTCTATTTTTATAGCTATGCATACCCCCTTGAGATAGACACAGTCTTCAAATTCATTCATAAATAAATTTGGAAATAAGCTTTACTAAACCCAATGCATCTACCAGAATTAATTACCAAGGCAAAATCAACTTAGCCATAGGAAAAAATCCAACACATGTTCGAGCAAATTTAGATGTAATTTTCCACATAACATACAACACAAGGAGTAAAAAGAGTGAAATGCATCCTCTTAATGAATAAAAATCTAACTCTTAATCATTATTTAGATGCTAGGAACAAAAATGAAATGCTACTACTTGTTATGAAATGCCATAGAAATAGAACACAGGTTCACAATTTTAACTCAGTTTTAAAGAAATAAAATCCATTTAACCAAAATTCAATGAAGCTTATCTAAATGGTTAAATTTTAGTCTAAAGATTATTTAAAATAAGTAAAACGTGGATCTAAAGATTTATAATTCACACTCACATTTATTTTCACAAAGAAAGTATTATAGTACCTACCTCGAATAACTCTTGAAGAATTTTCCTTCCCTTTTTCCTTCCAAATTCCATTGCTTTCTCTTGTGTCTTTGTGTGTTTAATTCATAATATTCTCTTCTTATTTATGAAATAATATTTCTAAATCTTTTGCTACCTATTTTTCATGCAAACTCTCTAATTTTATAAGTTTATCTTTATTATCTTCTATTCATGTCCTTGAAATTGATACGCCATTCTTTGTTTACTCATTATCTACTTAAGTTCATTTAATAATTAACTAAATATTTATTTTCTAATTTTTAAAATAATTTTTTTTAACTTAAGTTCTAAATTTATTAACTTCTGTAAAATTCCTTATCTTTCACTAAAGCTCATCAAACTAATATGCTAGGTTTAACATAAATAATAATAATTAAAATTCATTTCCTAATTTCTAAATTAATATCACGCATAATTCTAATTTTAATAAAATACTATTTATAAGGATAATGATGTCATTAATTTCCCTTTTACTTCCAAGATAATTATTTCCATCATAATTACATCTATGAACACTAATATATTTATTTTCCAGATTTAAATTCAAAAACCAAGTTAATTAGGATAAATAAATTAAATGCATACTAAACTAATTTTCACACATAGAAATCATCACAAGAAATATGCATTAACATTTTAACATGTCGTTTAAATATACTGTGTGTGTGTAGGTTCACTAGCATTTTTCTGCTGGTATTCCTCCAATCACTCCATCTAGATAATCTTCTCTGATGATGCTCCCTCTTGTTAACTCTAAGGGTAAGACCTATCCTACATCCAATTTGTAACAAATAGGTAGTTAGTTTGAGTCATCAAAAATATTAATTATTCACAACTAACTAATACATATCCATAATGTATAGATTATAAAATATAGCTATCACATCATGTACTCAAATCAACAATGTTACTATCCCATTATCGTATAAGTCATAAAGCTAAAAATAAAAGAAATAGTAATTAGATACTAACCATACTAATCAATGGATTAAAGGTTTATTTGTCTTAGGGTGAAGTAGGTATATAACATCCTCCCCCCTAAAACTGGTCATAATTTTGATGACACTTATTCAAACAATAGTTTTAAATATCAAAAGGGTCTAACAATAAGTAAAAGCATAGTATCAAGTATCTATCATACAAAGAAATGTGGAAACAACATATAAAAATCATCATAGTATTCCTAAGTAGCACTATCTTTAGAGTATTAATCCCATAAAACCTTACACTGAGACACCTCTCTATTTCAAAAACAAAATTTTCAAGTGTAAATTACTTTGATTGGTTCTACCATGGCCACCCCAAGATCTAGAACCTACAAATCATTCAAATACAAAACATGTGAAGGATCATCTATATACTTTTTAATATAAGATACATGGAAAAAATTATGTAATAGATTTACATCTAGTGGAAATGTAAGCTTATAAACAATAGAATTGAACATTTCTAATGCTTTGAAGGGTCCCACATATCTTGGTGATAGTTTCACTAAATTCTCAAACTTCATCAAGCTCTTCTACGGCTTAACCCACAACAACACTTTGTCACCAAAATAAAACCTCCTATATTTCCTCTTTAGGTTGGCATAACTCTTCTACCTATTATTGGACTTAGCCAATCTATGAATAATTAACTTAACTTGATCTTCCATTTTAGATAGCATCTCTGGTTTGAAGACTACCCTTTCCTCTAGCCTGTCCCAATTGATTGGTGTCTTGCACTTCCTTGCGTATAGTGCCTCAAAAATAGCCATCTTCATTAATAAATGATATGTGTTATTGTATACAAACTCAACCAATGGGAGATAATATTCTCATTTATATTTTTGATCCATGCAATATATACATAGAAGATCCTTTAAAACCTGATTCACTCATTCAATTTGACCATCAATCTCTAGATGATATGTGGTACTAAAATTTAACTGTGTACCCAAATCTAGGTTTAGAGTCACCCAAAACTTAGAAGTCATATTTAAATCTCTATTTGAAATTATCTTCTCCAAGAATCCATGTAATTTATGTACTTCTTTTACCAATGTCTTCACAAGGGTAAGTGCATCATCTATCAAGTTACCAAGTATGAAGTGAGCCACTTTGATTAATTTATCCATAACTACCAATATCATATCATGCCTACTCCAAGACATTTATAAACCTTGGAAAAAATCCATATTGATCACCTACCACTTCCACTTTGGTATATCATGTAGATATAGCAATCCAACTAGGTATCCATGTTTAGTGTTAAATCACTGTCATTCTAAAAAATGTGACACATAATCTACCAGATTATTCTTGATTCCTTTCTATAAATACAAAGGTATAAGCTTTTCATGAGCTTTGTTACGCTTGGATGTTTTTAATAAGGGGAATTGTGTACTTTCAACACCGTTCTCCATAGATTCTCTCAATCTAGCACATACATTCTATATACACATAATATTTTCAAACTTTTATCAATTACTGACACTTTGTATCTTGTAGGAACCTATCGAGTCTCAATCTCTCTGAGAGAATGCCTTAATAGGTGCATTAGGAAAGGGGTGGGAAGACCTTTGGTACTTGGTAGTATTTTTATCTCTTTTTCCACTTGTTATCTACACACTTATCTCCTAAAATGATTAACCCTAATTTTGTTCTTCTCTGTTTTAACCATTTTAGGCATTTGCTACATTTTATCCTCCTTTTCCTCACCTTGAGTCCTTTCTGTTAGTTGACTATGCTAGGTTGACTGGGTTAACCCTGTATAATTTCAATATATTTTCACTTTAGAATTAGGTTAGCCTTTAGTGGACCTAGCTCAGGACCTAGTGAATAATTATTCAAAATTATACTAGGTCAACTAGGTTAACCTTGTTGACTAGAATTTTTGAAATGGTTAAGGGTAAAATCTACCTATAAATACAATTTTATTTTCACCATTTATCAAAGAAAAGTGAAATAAGAAGTAAGAGTGAATGAACATCTTCTTATTGACCATTCCACTTAAGGAATAAAGCTTAGGGTTCCATACTTTATTTAGAGATATGAATCTTGTCTTGTGGAGAAGTATTTTGGATGCATTGATAGATTGTGTAGCCTAGAGCTGATTTTTATTTTTCATCCTTACATACCAAAACAACCTCTTGTGAATCACCTTGTTCAAGGGAGAGATTGAGGCTTGATGGGTTCATCTTCAAAGGTAAGTATTTCTAACTTTATTTCTCCTTTGTAAGAGTAGATAATTATGTAGTTGTTCTTCTATTTTATGCATTATGATTTCATATACATTGAAATGAGTATATGTCTTCTATGCATGCTTAATTTTATTATTTATAACCTCCACTTTGTGCCACAAGCTTTGGTGATAAGTAGATTAGATTTACTTTACTTTTTATTAGTTTACGTGAAATATCAAAACCTAGGACCCCCTTAGGGTTATTGTGTGATTGTGTTAGATTGGAGGTTTTGGAACCCTCCTTAGCATGGTGTATTTTGATAAGAGATCCCCTAATCAAGTCTGGTAAATCCCCATATTGGTCATGTTTCCACTTAGAAAATGTATCCCCAAGAAGAAGTGTATGATATGATATATCTTCTTCAAGTTAGAATTGATTTATAGACATGATGCATTTATGATTACATACATTATGGTGAACCTGACATGAATATAACCTTTATAATATTTATTTCAATTATTTCATTATTTTATCATTTTTATTATCATATAGTTAAAATACTAGGTTGAATGTATTAACATAGTTCTAACTTTTGTGTGCAGGTTTAGCACACAGTCACACATCCAAATGACTATGTTCTTTATGTGTAGGTTCTTTTCCATATACAGGCTATTAGATCGAATCAATAAACATATTACAACTTTTTAGACATTTAGACATCTAGTTCAGAATACTAGGTTGACCCAATTGACCCTTTACATTTTCAATCACTCAACAACATGCTTTTATAAATCTTGGTTAACTTAGTCAACCCTATTATCAAGATTTGCAAGCATTTAACAAGGTTCTTTGATAGTAATCGCACTTCTCTACATCTTTAAACCCACCAAGGTTCTTTTTTATTTTCTCTCTCTTTCATTATAGTCTTTATTTTCATAGTTTATAGTCTTTAAACCTACCTCTATACTCAACTAGATCGACTTTGTCGAATTAGTTCTGTATTCTATGTATTATCTAAATAACTAGGTTGACCTTGTTGACCCTGTTCACTTTCATAATTTTTCCTTCCATAGTACAAGTGTGACCTTTTCGACCCTATTCTATATTTTTTGTATATACTATTGATTGAATTGACACTATATTATGTTTCAAAGTTGGAATTAACCCTTATATGCTAGTAATTATCTCACACTTTCATTTCTTGTTTCTTACATGCTTAAAATAGTTCACATAGTCTAATTAGGTGGTTTTCAATATACCATTTAGTTTCACTATTTTATATTTTATGTACATACAACCAAATCACAAAATATTAAATAAATATTTTAACAATTATATACCCAAGGCTAACCTACTTGTATTTCATCTCCAAAGGGGAAGCCAAGATGGTTTTCTAGCCAAGTATAAACACATGGTTAATGGTATATTATATCCAAGCACCTGACACCCTTATCACTATAGTGTGTGAAGTGAGGGGGTAGGCCCCAATACCAAGCCTATACCATTACCAATACTAATCTCTTTTAGTATAAACATCCTAAAACCATCCTTAGATTATTTTTTAGTTCCTTACTTATAGCCAACTTCTTATCACATTTAAAATTATACTCTAATAAATGAACAACATTCATGTTGACCATCTAGTTATCTTTTACTTTCCAATTTGATTGCTTACTCTTTGCTCAATTGTGTGTTGTATTGCAAAAACTTGCATTAACCAGTATTGGTGTAAGGTTTTGTGTTGTGTGCCTCAATTGGATCAACCTTAATGATCTAATTTATTATGTGTTTCCCTTTAGCTCTTTATTTATAAGTGCTTGAAAAATTATTCTTGTTTTAGTGCATAGTCATTTCAATCGACATAATCTATTATAGGCTATCTAAATTTCCCTATTTTATGTGTTTGGTCAACCTAGTTGACCTTGTACAATTTTTTAGCCTCTATTTGTTTTGTTAGGTTAACCCAGTTAACCTTATATAGTTTACAAGCCTTATTCAATATGTTAGATCAACCCAGTCAACTTTATACTATTCCTATCATTTTTTGTTTCCTTGATTTATCATCTCTTTTGCCTATTTTATCTTTGTACTTTATCATGATTTTTTTGTTAAAGACAACACTAAGTTAAATTCAACAAACATGATGAGTTTTACCAATCCTCATATGGTCTTCCATATGAAAAATAGGGATCCTCTATTAGATGAGAGTAATGTTCATATATCCACTCGCACAATGAACTATGGGACCCCTCCTCATTCCTCTTTGCAGTGTAATCCTCTCTTCTCCCTAGAAGGTCAACTTGAATCAAAGTATACCCCTAAAATGCTTTTTTTATCTTTTGAATTTCCTCAACATGAAGGAAAGGATCCCTCTACAATTTACCATCTTATGATTAGTGGTCAAGTTGAAGAGCCTAATTCACCTTCTCCCACATTCTCAAATGGATTTAGAAGTACCACTTTATTTGAATCTTAGCCTCTTCCCTCGATTATGACCCCTTGTCATACCATGAACTCTTCTTATTTAACCTCTTATACCTCCATGCCTAGTATATCCACTAGTATGGTAGGTTCTACATCTAGTGGGTCTCTTTTAATATCCACTATCCTTAATCCTTATACTAGTGCATCATTTACTACCCAAGGTAATCATGTTTCTAGTGCTTCCTATTCTTGCCCCTTCACTAGTCCATCTTTTGCTTCACAAGAAAATTTTGCCACTAGTGCTTCACATTCTCATAGTTCCTCTCAAGCTCCTACCAACACCAATAATGGTACCCAAGCCATTAATACAAACTCTAATGATTCAAATAGTGATAACAATTCTAATCAAACCCACCAACTCTTGTTATAAACAATCAATCAAATGAATACCTTTCAAGATCATAATACAAACCAAATGGTGAGAATGCAAAATCATCTTCTCCATCTTCAAACTCATCCTCAACCAATGGCTTGGGGCATGCATAATTAGAATGTTCCCCATCCTCTCATTTGAGATTATCAAGGCAATCTCATTCCTCAACCTCCTTTGGTTAAAAAAATTATTAAGCATATTCAAAATGAACCTTTTACCACTCAAATCACTAATATTGATATATAAGGTATCACCTGTACCATTTCTTATAATTGATCAATTAATCCTACCCTTCATCTTAAAACATTTGGAAATATTTATAAGTATTGGGTCAAATTAAACACCTTTATCACTACTAAGATCTTAGCCAAAAATCTTACGGGTGATGCCTTAGATTGGTATAACCAACTTAGAATCCATTCTATTGCTAGTTTGTAAGATTTAGTGAATTCTTTAGTTCAATAATTCCAAACTAGTGATCTTCCTAAAAACACTTTGTCCCATTTCATAAATTATAAACAACTTTAAAATAAAACTACCTAATATTTTGTTAAAAGGTGGAAAACTTTGTCAAATAAGTGTGAACATAACATGGCTGATGATAACCTTTTTCATCTCTTTACCAATGCTCTTTTTCCAAGTTGTAATATTAGGTCCACACTCTCTCTCCTCATACTTTAGAGGAAGATATTTACCAAGATAAACATCAATAATTTTCTTATGCATCAATTCAAGCCACCCCAACCTTCTGCAGGTCCTCATCTCTTACTCAAGAACAAAAATCATAATGCTACCAATGATTTTGTCATGGACTCTTATGATACCATTCACACTATTCAATCTATCATTCTTAACCACTATTTGGAACTATCTCACCCTTCACAACAATATACCAATCCTTATTTTTCTTCACCTAATACCATTAATTTTCACAAACCTTTATTCACAATTGAATTACTTAAACGTCTACCTAGGCTTCTATAATGAGAACTTGATCCCGCTCATCATATGAAATCCTAGTATGATCTTAACAAGTTTTGTTGGTTTCATGCTATTTGGGGTCATTCTCATGAGACATGTAGGAAGATTCAAAATTTATCTATGGATTTTTTTATTGGTCCTATTTTTTATCATGATTCTATCATTCAAAAATCTCAACAAGCCTATGACATTGATTTTAAGGCTCATGAAACACATACTATATCTCAAGCCTTAAATCAAAATAATTCTCATTTTGATATCTATAAAGACCCTCTTACTAATCATCAAATTAATCAAGATACCCAAGACAAGCCCACCCCTTCCATAAAGAAAGTATAAAGTCTTGTTGACCTAACTCCTAAAGAGAATGTGGTTAACATGACTAATATGTGAAGGGTGGTTGCCTTTATTGATCTACAACGTATCTATAATCTTCCATTATCCTAAAATTTTTGTGTTATCCAAGGTTCTTCTCCAACTCATTTAAATGAGTTAGGTAAATATGACCTCATAACCTTTGATGAATCAATCCCAAATCCTCATACGGATAACACTTCCCATTCTATTTCTACCATCCCTCTATCTTCTAACACTAATGATAATCAATCTTTTACCAAAACTTCTACCAAACCTTAAAACCAACTTGAACCAAATTATTCACCTTCTCAAAATAATTTACAAACTTGTTCTAAACCTTTATCTTTTTATCAACACAAATTCCAATGCACTTCATCTCATTTTGAGGACCTCATTAATCATTATGCACCTATTTTTAACAACCTTCTTATGGGTTATGATGAGTGGGATCCCATCATGGAACTCACTAATCTCCTATCCTAGATTCCATTTATTGATATGATTAGGACCTATCCATGTCATTGAAACTATCTTATGAAACTCTTATTTGAAATGAACATCCCTTGTCCTCCTCTAGTAGGATGTGAAGTAACCTTATCTGGATCTACGGATAGAATATTACAACAATGTGAAGAGATGTCCATCCATGTTGATGAAACTATGGAAACTTCTTTTTACTTAAAATATCATATCACTTATATGATTCCCAATAAGATTATACTTTATTTAGATGATCCTCCTCTATTCATTAGTTTCCAAATAAGTGATATCTAAGTTAAGTGTGCATTGATTAACAAGGGTTTCGACACTTGCATTGCCTCTCTTGATTTTATCAAAACTATTAGATATTATGAATGTCATCTCAAATCCACATGCATCACATGCCAAAGATATTATTGAATTAAAATGCCTCCTTTAGGTTGTTTGTGGATTCCCATTATCATCCCACCTGTCATTGTTCATGTGAAGGAGATGATATTTAAATTTCCTCTCTCTTATAATATTTTACTTGGTAGACTATGAACTCACTGTATGAGAGTAGATGCTTCTTCCACCTACCAATTTATTAAATTCCCTCATAATAAATCCATTTATAGGATTCAAGGTGACACTAACCCTTTCAATTTTGAATAATTCTAAGATTGTGGTGTCTTTAAGATTTTTACTCTTGAATCTTTACCTAGTGTTCCATTTTGTGAGTCTCAATGATTCAAATTTCCCATCAATTCCACTCAAGGTTATAACAGTCATCACAAAATCATTAGGAATATTCCTCCTAACCTCTTAGATTATAATGATGATGAGCCTAATGAGATCAGCCTAAAGATTAAAACTTTTGATCTCTTACCTCATCTCATCTCTCATCTTCCTGCTTCATTGGAGCCTCATTCTCGTAAACCTCCTTATGATGATATTCCCATTATCTTAACTAAGAATCAACATTCTATTCATCACACTTCATTAGAGACAAGTTCATCCATACTTTCATAATTTATATTCACACACTTGCCTACTATGATGCTTATTCCTTAGATGATCCATTATTAGGTGGTCTTGTTCAGGCCTATAATGCTAAGATTATCTGTTATCATTATTTTTTGCTTCTATCTTTTAGTGATTCTTCTCATGTTCAATAGTTTATAGTTCCTAGTTTTAGCATTTTTCCTCTTTATCATAGGGTAGAGATGGTGTCGATACCTCTAGTTTATGAGGAAACTCGTACGAGTAGGCTCATAGATCATGCTATGATTGGGCCTTACTATTTTGCTAGGTACCCTGACCCCTATAGTTTGCTTATCCCTAATATGAGTGAAACCCTTTTTTTATCATTTTTTAGACCCTTCCCATCACTCAATAGAGCTAAAATTAGATCCCATTCCTACTCCTACTATAGTTGAGCCCATTCGTGCTCCCACTATAGTTGAGTTTATTTCTGCTCTTACTAGTATTGAACCTATCTCTGCTTTTGATCCCATTGCTCCTTCTGTTGAGCATAAAATTATTATTTCCCCACCATCACCTTATATTGGTGATGGTTTGCTTCCTTTACCTTAGATGGGTCTATTTCCCACCAAATGGGATGATGAGCCTTCTAAAACTCTTATTTTTGTTATACCTCCTCTTGTGAATACTTCTACTAAGCCTACTCACAAGCGTATTTATTGCTTCTATAGAATGGATAATCATTCCTTCACACATTATCACAAGTTGTGACAATATATCGATACTTTATGTCCTTCTTCCCCTTAATACTTAGGCAAGGCCATACCTCCCCTAAAGGTACTACTTGAATATATGCCTAAGTATGGATAGGTATATTATCTTTAGCAATAATGTGGCATTCACCACACTGACCATTATTGTATCCTTTAGGAACACCTTAACGATTACCTTATAGATATTCTTAGACATTATACCATTCCTCCCATAGGTTTTCCCCATAATAAGGATCCTCCTTCTTCTCCCATGGTTTCACCTCTTATGGTTCCCTCCCCTCTTATGGTCCCTTCATCACCTTATGTACATCCACTAATGATTCCTTCATGTGTGGATCCTTCTCCACCCATGATTCCTTCACCTGTGGACCTTACCTCACCTATGGATCCTTATCCACCTATGTTTCCTTCACCTATGGACCCTTTCCCACTAGTGATTCATGTATCTCCCATAGATCCCCCTCCCATACATTATTTTAAACATCCCTTGCATGATATCCCTCCTCAGTACAATCCATCAAGAATTCCTACCTTTTATATTAAGGAGATTAGATGAGAAGTATTTTCCTAGTTTTCATTGAAGATAAATGAGACATTAGCAGCAGTTTACATCCAACTTCATAAAGATCTATCTGATGTTCTAGATATTATGTGTGGTTATATTTATCAGTATTTATAAACACATGCATGGTGCTTTTACATTTTCATTTAATTTGTATGTGTGCTTCAATATTATCTTTATCTATTTGTTATATTATTTGACATTGTGTTAAATTCTTATTTATCTTACATAGTGACTTTACTTTTGCACTCTATATTTATTATACTATCATTTATGTTTGCTTATGGATATTTTATTTCTCATTGATTTCTCTTTCTTTCTTAATTTTTATTTCTTAAAACTTCCCTTCTTATTTATTTATTCATGATTGTTTGCTTTCTTATCTCTATTTTTCATAGCTAATTGTCAATGTGACTTAGTTATACAAACTTGGTTCCCTTTAATCATTCCCTATTACCATGTGATTTTTTAGAAAACAATTAATTTCATTATAATCTCCTTTCACCGGTCCACTTTGGATCTCATTTTCCCCTTTATTCATTTCTCACAAACTAAGAATATACATGGTTGAGACTTGAGATAACATGCTAGTTGATTATTAAGCCTAAGTGTCCTAGTCAATTTTGTCTTTGGTTACTTAGCTTCATTTAGCCTATGCCTATATCGCATTCTTGTGTATCACTTTATCTTTCATGTTTTGTCATTCCAAGTCCATGTGGAGGAGGAATCTTAAAAATCCTTTAAAACATTCAAAGTTCAAAATCATTTAACAAAAGGCAATGATCCAAAAGTCAAAAACATTTTAAATTATTAAAAATCAAATCACATTAAAAGACATGATTCAAATCACATCTCCTTCTTATAGTAGAAGCTTAAACTCTCCATAGTTGGCCTCACAATAAATCTGAGGTCTATTGTGGTGTGGTATGCTAGCAGATTAGAAAGGGAGAACAAAAAAAAACTTTTAGTTCTACCTACTTTCTCACGTAAGGGACCCAATATTTGTAGTAGATTGATTACTCTATAAGGGGTCATGAGGAATGGGGAACATGTTGTGGGAAGGTAGGTCTATTTTAATTTTCTTGTACCAATCTAACTTCATGAGTTGATCTTAGTAGCACTTATTTGCCTACAAAGATTTTTACCTATAGTGAATAGGTTTTTTTGTACATTGATGGTATCTAGTCACTTAGTGTCTTCTCATGTCCTTAATATGCCTCCTATCTCCTAAGGTGTTCTCATAATATGCCTAAGTTATGATTTTTACATTCACTTTTTCACTCCCTACATTCCTCGCATTTCCACTTGAGAAATATTATTTTGTTTACTGATCACTTCCCTTGGAATTATATTTGTGAGTTGTATTATAAGACCATGGATAGGACCTATCCATCCTCATATACTACCATGGTTTCACCCTCCTATTACCCACATCCTAGCCTCTAGATTTAAATAGCTAGCTCCCTGAATATATCTTGTAATGCTTATCAATTAACTAATGCTTACTTGTTTGGAAAAGAGTTGTAGTTTTCATGAAATGAAACTACTCTAAGGGGGTGATACACCAAGATGTCTTCCATATGACCATCAAAATTTATTCACTAAGAATCAAATCATAAAAAGTAGTTTATAAGTCGCAAAAGGTTTCTAACATGAGTGTTTCATTATAGAGGTATGTTGTACGAAGAAACATAAGGCAAATGAATTAGAGGGTAGATTGAACACTCTAAAGATAATAATATAGTTAAAATGATCCTAACACACTTGAATACACTCAATATGACCTATTAGAATAGGAAATCTAAGCAAACATGAAAGGATAAGGGAAGAAATGATAGATAATTATCATTTTGCATCACCATACATCACTTACACACTTAGACAATTGTTTAAGAACTCAAAATCAGACTTGAATAATTATTCAAAGGCAAAATACAATGTCATTATAATAGGGCTTCACCATACATGGTGTGGCTTTAGCTTTAAATAGTCAAAATAGCTACCAATTATAGAATTTTAGAGAGAGGAAGAAATAATGAAAACCAAGAGTCACTGAGACATGTTCATGTTGGAAATATTGTCATTGACATCAAAGGTCTAGCATTATTGGTGATAAAGGTCCCATTGCATTTATAATGATGTTTTTAATAGTTATATCTTGGCTAATATGTGTTAATATTTATTTAATATTAATGAATATATTTTTGGTTGCATATAATACAAAAGAAGGGCCCATGGAGAAGTCAAAGAGTCACAGGGTAACGACAAAAGAAGAATGGGATGCATTTTCCCATGAAGAGTCATCTTGGGGAATTCCAAGAGTCACCAAGTGAAGACACAAGAGGAAGGGTGAAATTTCTCATGAAAGGACACTTTGAGGAATATGAAAAGTCACAAAGATAAGGACAAAAGAGGAAAGGATGCTTTTGCTTATGAAGGTTCACCACATGACTTTTTAAATGCAAGGATACAAAGGGTCATGCAATTTTGGTGCCATTTTCCATGAATATTTAAGGGTCACAAAGGGGGAAGGCCAAAGGTCATTTGAAAATCTATAAATAAAGGCTTGAGAAGCCATTTGTAGTGTGTGAGATACAGTTTGATTTGATAGAGTAATATATAGCTTAGAAGAGCAATGGGCGATAGAGTATGATTTGTATTTGTTATATCTAGCTTAGAAGAGAAAATGTGAGAGAAGATAATGATTTGTATTTGTTATATCTAGTTTAGAAGAGCAAAGGTGAGAAAGGAAAGAGATATTGTAATGAACTATCATTTGTTGAGATAACAACATTAAGATATAGTTGTGTGGTATACACAAAATGGATTGGTGCTCCTA
Source organism: Torreya grandis (assembly GCA_037957365.1). NCBI lineage: Eukaryota > Viridiplantae > Streptophyta > Pinopsida > Cupressales > Taxaceae > Torreya > Torreya grandis. Next base: position 3,297,135 of record JARHVA010001537.1, on the reverse strand, counting down.
TGGGTTGGTCCTCACAAATTATTGTTATGTTGGTGCTTAGTAAAGGGGTTAGTGATCCTGTGGGTTGGTGCTCATGAATTTTTGATGTGTCGGTGCTCAACAAAGGGGTTGGTGTTCCTGTGGGTTGCTGCTCATGAATTATTATTGTGTTGGTGCTCAGCAAAGGGGTTGGTGTTCCTGTGAGTTGGTGCTCATGAATTATTTTTGTGTTGGTGCTCAACAAAGGGGTTGGTGCTCCTACAAGTTATTGCTTACGAATATTGTAGTTTGAGTTGGTGCTCATTCATATACTTGAGATTGTTCTCCATGGTTTTTCCCACATTATGTTTCCACGTTAAATCTAGTGTCTCTCTCTATCTTGTGTGGTGTTTATTATTTCAGTTTAATTTCATATATTGAATGTATGTTAAAGTGGAATTTGATTAAGGGAAAGTTTATAATATTTATGATATACTAATTCACCCCCCCTCTTAGTATATCCCATGCTTAACAAGTGGTATCAAAGTAGGTTCCTTTTGAAAAAGTTTTGTAGCTTGAAGGTAAATTGAGAAAGCATTATGGTTGGATCACATGAAGGATTTTATACAAATAAGTCACCTTTATTTGATGGGATGAATTATGCTTTTTGCATCATAAGATTGAAAACTTATTTGATGACCCTTGGTTTCAACATATGGCAAGTAGTGGTAGAGGAATATGAAGAGCCACAAACACTTGTAATTAGTCCAGCAAAAAAGAAGGCAAGTGAATGTTATGTTAAAGCTTTAAATGCTATTTTATGTGGTTTAGGTGAATCTAAATTTGTTAAAGTTATGCAATGTAAATCTACTCATGAAACTTGGGTAAAACTTGAGAATATTTACAAAGGTGATGGAAAGGTTTAGCAAGCTAAGCTTTAGACTTTTAGAAGATAGTTTGAAAGTTTGAAGATGGAAGAAGAAGAAGATATAGAAAGTTATCCTTTATGAGTTAATCAAATAGTAAATCAGATTCAAGGTCTTGGAGAAATGTTGGAAGAGTCAATAGTGGTACAAAATGTTTTGAGATCTCTACCAATGAGATATGATGCAAAGGTTTCAGCAATCACGGAGATGAAGAATTTAGCCAAGCTAAAGATGGATGAGCTTCATGGTATACTCACATCATGTGAGATGCGGACTAAGCAAGAAAACCCCTCAAAGAGAGAAGTGGCTTGCAATACATTAAAGAAAGAGAAAGCTAAGATTCAAGAATCAAGATAAAACAAGTTATCTTTTGCGAGTTGATCAAATAGTAAATTAGATTCAAGGTCTTGGATAAACATTGGAAGAGTCAATAGTGGTATAAAAGGTTTTAAGATCTCTACCAATGAGATATGATGTAAAGGTTTTAACAATCGAGGAGATGAATAATTTATCCAAGCTAAAGATGGATGAGCTTCTTGGTATACTCACAGCATATGAGATGTGGACTGAACAAGATAAACCCTAAAAGAGAGAAGTAACTTTCAAGACATCAAATAAAGAGAAAGCTAAGATTCAAGAATTAAGTGATAGTTCCAGTGATGATGAAGATGAAAATGGAGCTCTTTTCATTCTCAAACAAAAAAGGGGAATAGGTAAATATCAAGGAAAATTACCTTTTAAATGTTTTAATTATGGAAAGATTGGAAATTTTTTAGCTAAATGCCCAAATAAGGGTAATGATGATGAATAATAAAAGTCTACATACAAGAAGAATTTCAAAGGTAATTTTAAGAAGGGATTCGAGAAGAAGAGTCTGTATTCCAAAGATCCTAGCTTAGCTAAAGATAGTGGAGTCAGTGATTCAGAAGAAGAAGATATTCTATTCATGGCCATACATGAAGATGCCTCTATGAGAAAAAGTATAGATGATCAAGAAGAAGAAGAGGATGAATCCAAAGTGAATCTAAAGGGGAACTCATTTGTGCTCTAGAAGAGTTAGAAGTTGTTGAGAAGAATAATTAAAGATTGAAGCGTTAGATCAAGAAAAATGAAAAGGAGTCAAAGGAAATAATTGATGTTCTAACAACACACGTTAAAGAAGCTAAAAGGAATGAAAAAGATCTAACAGCATAGTTGTAAAAAGTAATAAAAGAATGTGAAAGGCATGTTATTGAAATTGCCTCTTTAAAAGAAGATATTGAGAAAGAAATCAATGATAAAGTAATTAGCGATTCAAAATTTGAGGATAGCACTAACATGTTGAATAAGATATTAGAAATCCAAAAGGCAAATTTAGATAAGATGGGTATCAAATTTGAAAATAAAAAGAGATATGTTGAAGCTCTTACAAAAGAAGAAACAAAAAGGGAAGAGGTGAAGAATACAAAGGACATTTCAAACAAAGAAGGCTAGAGGGAACAAAGCTACAAAAGGTAATCATGTTAGAGATACACAAACAAGTCTTATTTTAATGGTTACTACTTTTATTGTAATGGATATTCTCATAATAAATTATAATTTCATAAAAGAGCTAACAATTTCATAAATAAGAAGGAAAATCATGTAGAGTCAAGCAGAAGCTACAACTCTTTTTCTCCTCTATCAAGCTTTGATGAAGAGGCCATAATATGTTACAAGTGTAACAACTTCAGACACATAGATCAGTACTATAGAAGTGTGTTTGAGTTAGTCAAGAAGGACTAGAGTTTCAACGCTCCATTCATTAAGAAGAAGGTTTAGACATGTTCATGGCATAAGAAACAACTTGAAGATTATATGTTGGTACAGATAGCTTTGCATGTAATAAATGAACAAAAGCCATGGTCCATTGATAGCGGATGTTCGAGGCATATGACAGGAGACAAGAGTAAGTTCACAACTCTAAATAATATCAATGGTGGCATAATGAAATTTGGAGATAAAACCACTGTCAGGATAGTTGGAAAAAGTACTTTGAGTTTGGATAATGGTAGAACCAAGACTAAGAATGTTGTGTATGTAAAAGGTCTTAAGCATAATATATTTAGTGTAAGTCAAATATGTGATCAGGGATACACATTAAATTTTTATATATAAGGTTGTGAGATTAGAAGAAAAAATTCAAATGAGTTGATTTCAGATGCTCAAAGGATAGGTAACAATTTATATGCATTATCAGATATCTTCTCAAAGGCACGATCAAAGGACACATTCAAAGATCTTCAAGAGGAGTTGGGAGTAATTTCTATTACATCCTACCATTAAGGTTCAGCATCAATTGAGTGGGAGATAAGTGTTAGCTCTAGGTAGGCCCTTTGACATTAATGTCAAATGGGGAGAATAAAAGGTACAAGAACAGGTACAGGTTGCTACAATAAGGGGGAGTTACTGTAGGTTTCTTAGATGATAGTATGTGTAGGATTCAGGATGTGGTAGTTTCAAGATTGAGGTTGCCATCAATGATAAAGGGGGATATTGTTGTAAATATTGTCATTGATGTCAAAGGTCTAGCATTATTGGTGATAAAGGCCCCATTTCATTCAATGATGTTTGTAATAGTTATATCTTGGCTAATGTGTGTTAATATTTATTTAATATTAAGTAATATATTTTTGGTTGCATATAAGACAAAAGAAGGGCCCATGGAGAAGTCAAAGAGTCATGGGGTAAAGACAAAAGAAGAATGGGATGCATTTTTCCATGAAGAGTCATCTTGGGGAATTCCAAGAGTCACCAAATGAAGACAAAAGAGGAAGGGCACAATTTCTCATAAAGGGACACTTTGAGGAATATGAAAAGTCACCAAGATAAGGACAAAAGATGAAATGACACTTTTTCTTATGAAGGGTCACCACATGACTTTTCAAATGCAAGGATATGAAGGGTCATGCAAGTTTGGTGCCAATTTCCATGAGGATTAAATGGTCACAAAGGGGGGAGGCCAAAGTTCATTTGGAAAGCTATAAATAAAGGCTTGAGAAGCCATTTTTAGTGTGTGAGATAGATTTTGATTTGATATAGTAATATCTAGCTTAGAATAGCAAATGTGAGAGAAGATAATGATTTGTATTTGTTATATCTAGTTTAGAAGAGCAAAGGTGAGAGAGGAAAGAGATATTGTAATGAACCATCATCTTTTGAGATATAAACATTGAGAGATAGTTGTGTGGTATACATAAAATGGGTTGGTGCTCTTGTGGGTTGGTGCTCATGAATTATTGTTGTGTTGGTGCTCAGCAAAGGGGTTGGTGCTCATGAATTGTTTCTATGTTGGTGCTCAACAAAGGGGTTGGTGTTCTTGTGGGTTGGTGCTCATGAATTTTTGCTATGTTGGTGCTCAGTAAAGGGGTTGGTGCTCCTATGGGTTGGTGCTCATGAATTTTTGTTGTGTTGGTACTCAGCAAAGGGGTTGGTGCTCCTAAAAGTTAGTGCTTGTGAATATTGTAGTTTGATTTGGTGCTCATTCATATACTTGAGATTGTTCTTGATGGTTTTTCCCACATTGGGTTTCCACATTAAATATGGTCTCTCTCTCTCTCTCTATCTTGTATGGTGTTTATTATTTTAGTTTTATTTCATATCTTGAATGTATGTTAAAGTGTAATTTGGTTAAGGGAAAGTTTATAAGATTTATGATATACTGATTCACCCCCCCTCTCAGTATATCCCATGATTAACATTTCATGCTAAGAGAAAGAAGTTAAAAATGTAGGATAATGAGTATAAAATAGACCATACAAGGTTTGATAGGACAAGTGGACCTTAAAAGCATGAAACTTCATGAAATGTGGTGTATGGATCTCCTTGCTTTCTTAGGAAACTATTTTCATCATGGATCATCTCTCAAGCATTTGCAATTGAATTAGGAGAGTTGACACATATATACTATTCAATGGAGGTTGAAACTTGCTATGACAGACATAATATGTTCTTCTAACTATTATATATATTTTAAACATTTGTATTTTCTATTTGCAGTCATTCATTTATCTTTTGGACTTCATTCTTCATATTTGGCAGTTACTATTCATCTCAAATTTTGACTGAGCTTTAATGGTGATGTATGAGTCTAAGTTGCTTGCATGGATATATAATACTTTCACCCTACATGGATGCCTATTTGGCATTCCCTTGCCATATTGCTCATTCTATTTTAAAATATGCCTATTACCATTTGGACACATAGCCTCATGTTGTCCATCTAGAATATGGTCAAATTTGCTATGTTGATATCCTCTTGAGTCTCTTTGATTTGAATTTTAATGATGGATATTGATCTAAGACCTAAGTATCCAAGTTATTACATTTGGTAACATTACATGCTTTCTATCGATCCTATTCTCAACCCATCTAGTTAATGTTCTTGTGCCACTTGGCATGAGTGTATTCACTCTCAAGATCCTTTAAATCTTTGACCCTTCTTCATACCATTAGATCTTATCTATATGATTTGATGCACTCCATTATATCTAGGTTCTATTCTTTAAATGAAAATCATTGATCTTATCTGCATGATTCAATACATGTTGTTGATCCTTGATTTGGTCACTTTTTAACTTTTTTACCCTATTAAGCACCAACGTGTTATTAATCTTAGCTTGATTGAATGTTGTTTCATCACTTGGAATATTTGTGTTCAAGCTAAGGATCCTTTAGAGATTTTGAACTTAAATGGTTAGTTCTTGAAACCTGAAACTGACATCCCCATGCACATCTATCTCTGCTAGTTCAAATTTAAATGCTTATACATTGAGAAGAAAAGCTCATCAAGACACTAAATTTGTAGAGGATGATCTTGGAATCAAAAGCATCATTTCCATGTAGTATTTTTGGCCTAAATTTTTTTCTATGAACACTTAAAAAATGTACAACTATAATACCCTATTCATTCTTGTGTGACATACCATGATGGTCTAACCTCATAGATGACTTCAAATGTAGACACCAAAATTACGTCACACACATATGAAACTCCCTATGTCAAAACCCCCCTTGAGCCCCTTTTCAATAATAATAATTAGCCTCCCTAACCCATGTTTTTACCCCTCACACATTTAATTAATTTAAAATATTTAAGTTAATTAAAAACCACTTATGACACCTTACCTGGCCACCTCATCCTAAGACTAATTCTCACCCTCTAAGTCACCTCAAGACTTAGTGCCCTTATCCTAACTACCCATGATTTGTTCTCACCCCAAAAATAAATTCCTAACCAACTACATCCTTTTTAACCTCTCATTTATACCATTTCCTAATGAATACCACACTTGGCATGAGAAATAATAGAAAATAGGCTAAAAATAGTACTTTTACCTATTCTCATGCCACCGATGTTGATCAACCCACAGTCAGTGTCAGTAGGATCATCAACATCAATTATTTAAGCCAAACTCCAAACTAATATTTAGGTCAATAAAAATCAAGAATATTCATTTCTATTCACATACAGGCTTTTGGCATCAAACTTTCCACATCTTGGTTCACTATTACCTTACACAAGTCAATCCAAATCAGGAACCAAGCTCTTGAGAACCAACAACACATGCTTGTTTTCTCCATTCAAATAATTAATTCAGCAAGCCTTAGAGGAGCCATCCATATGACACCTATCATTTAATCACCTCCATAGCTAAGTACATCACTTATTTTGTAAGTTTTTAAGTAGTTGCTTTATATCTATTATTTATTGTTTTACACATCCTTGACTGGACCCCCGTAAGGGAGTTATAAAACTTCCCCACTTATTTCCCCTTGTTATAACACACCAAACTTCTGACCAAATCTATCCAAACAATACTCTCTCACACAACTCTCCCCAACCTTCCTAACCTAACCAAAACCATTTCCCAGACCTAGAAAAGCCTTTTGCAAACCCTTAGGCAATTATTGCCCCTATCAACATCAAAAACCTAACTGATATTAGTCACACTTTCTCATTGACCTTGAGATCCTAACCAATGTTGGTAGCTACAAATTTCTATTAACCCTTCCAAAACCTACCCAAACAACTTCCCAAATACAAACTATATATACCACCTACTCTTTGTTACACTCAGGGTGTGAATAACGATAACATAATCTCTCTTTTACTCTCTTTTCCACTCTCTTGGTTATTTATTACTCTTTTATCTCTCAAAAGTGGATTTTCATCTCTAAGAAAGTTTAACACTTCCTAAAACAAGCACGTAGCTTGGCAACCCACTCATAGACCTACTAACAAACATTTTTGTGATAGTGCTTTCTTACTTGCAGGTAATCCTGCCCAACCAAAGAGGAGTGCTTATAATGTCTGGATACAATGTGCAAACCAATATAGGTTCATTCTAATCACTTATCCCTATCCTTCTCTACTTTTCTTTAGACTTGATATAGACACAATTTTTAGCGAAACATTTATGGCATGCCCAATGGGACCCTAGATTTTTCTTTGTCATTCATTGCTTGTTTTAAGCTTCATGTAGGTGAATTATAGTGAAAATTTCATTTCTTTCACTTTCTCCTTCTTTTCTCCCTCAAAGCAAAAAAAATCAACATTTTATTATTTTTTTAAGGGTAATAAACTAAAATTTCTTCTTCCTTACCACTCTTCTTTTCTATTTGCCTCTAAAAGTAATTTATCATTTTTCTTACAAGTTAAAAGAACCTCTTTTTTATTTCTTTCTTGCATGCACATTAGGATAGTGAATTTCATTCTCTACCCCTATTTCATCATTATTTTCATTTGAATCTAAACATTTTAGATTTGGGTTTAAAACTTAGTGCACTTTATTATTTTCTTGATGCATATTAGCTCACCTAATTAATTACAAGCATTATGAATGAATTATAGTTCACCTATGTTACACAACCAAATCACACTCACAAAGACAAACATCTAAACTCACCTAAGACAAAGCCCATTAGGATTTTATAACCTAGTGGATCACCTTACCCTACCTGACTATCTTACTTGGATTTCACCACTAAGGGGAGAACTCACTCCATTCTCTGGTAGAGTATAAAATATAAGTAGAAGGTATATTTTGGCTAAGTGGCTTGGCTTGGCTTCAAGTTCATGAAGTGCAAGGAGCAAGCTCCTATAACAAGCCATGTACCTAGTCTAACATAGATTTCCTCTTGAGCACTAAAACTAACTTGAAACTAGCTCTAGATTGCTTTTTAGTACCTTTGCTAACCAAATTCTCTTCTCACTATCTGATTAAGGCATAAGCCAACACGATACTAAAATTAATCTCTAGGAGTTAATAATTAGTGGTTGTATGTTCTTTTTTTACTTTTCTATTACCTTTTGTATTTTGGAGTTGGTATGGATGTTTTTCCATTGATTCACAAAATTAACACTATTTTTAATACTCAGTTTGTATAACCTATTATATCAAGTTTTTTGTGAGTGTTCTTTCTTCTTACACAAACCTCTTGCATCTTTGATTTTACCTATATTCTTCCTCTAGGTTTCTAAAATATTAGATTTTCCATCTCCTAGAGTATCATAATTACTGACATCATCTAACTACACAAGCATCAACAAACTTTAGCTACCAACATCAATTAATACTACCAATGTTGGTAAACATTTACTATCGACATCGGTCAAGTGACCAACATTGGTGACTATGTAATTTTAATTTACTCAAAATAGTAAGTTTAAATAATCTATTTACCTACACCCAAACCTATTTTTTCCTTATTCTATCACTAATACAGAGTATTAAGACTATTTTTACTTATTCTTACATAATATTAATGTGATCCCAAGCCAAAATTCTTGTCGATTATGCAAGATAGAAACCACTTCCACCTTCCCTTCTTGTTACTATTTTTATCATGGATTATACTTCAGATATAGAGCATACTCCCAACCCCAACCAAATTCCCATTATGCTTGAAGGTGATCAATATTTTTATAAAATTCTTGATCATAATGTGGCATCCTTTTAGCATTACCTTACCATGAGCTGAACCCACAATTATTCAGGTGATCCAATCTATGGTATGCCGACCTCTCTAATGGAAACAACTACAATTTCAGTTGTCTCCACTATTTTACCCATGGTTACTCAAACCACCACTTTTACAAGTAAACCAACCATTAAAAATGTCCAAAATTTAGCATCACCAACTACTCAATCCCACCTAAACCTTAGTGTAACTTCCCTACTTTCACATCTACAAGCAGTTCAGTCAAGTCTCACCCCATTTCAAAATTTTGTGGTACCTATTCCATTTACTCTTGTACCTATAATTACCTAAGTCATGACTCACCCTTAATCTAGTTTAACCATGCCAATAACCCAACCTATAATAAAAACATCTAACCAAAGCATAGTCTCTAACCTATTGGGATAAGCCCCTTTTCTTTTTGCCCCCTAGCCTATGACTCATTATCCTAATGTTGCCCTAGCATAACCTCAACAATCTATGTCATATGCTCCCTCTACTTCCTATCTAGTTCCCTATAACTTAGGGGGCATCTCCCAAAATAATCCCCCTCCTAACCTCATTAAGATGCTGATGGATGAAATGTCTAATATAGAGACATCTATTTTGGCTTCAAAGAATGTGTTATCTTATGATCAAATATACAATGAACCCATCCATCATTCTTTCCCTATTCACCCTTATCCAAGCCAATGGGAACTCCCCAAATTTACTCATTTATAGATTAAAGAGGACCCACAATAGTATTTTCAAGCATGTAGACATGTTTGTTATTTAAGAGGGCATGATGATGTGTTATTAATCCACACTTTCCCTATGTCTCTTTCAAGTGCTACCCTATATTGGTATAGCTCTATAACTCAACACTCTCTTTTCTCATTTACCCAACTTGCATAAATATTCCTAGAGCATTTCTCTATTAAAATTTCTAAAAAGTTTTCTATTACAAAACTTTATTCTATTAGGAAATTTGATGACGAGTCTATCATAGATTTTGTCACTCACTAGAGAGGCTTGATCAATCAACTCTCCTTCTCCTTAACCCAACTTGAGCTTATTGAGCTCTTCTCAAGGGCATGTGCTAAGAAAACTTTATCCACGCTCCAAGTGCAAACTTTTTGCACATTTGATGAGGCCTTTACAATGGTATGGAAACTTGAGATTCAGGCTATAGATGAGGGAAGAGTCAATTTGCATAGTAAGAATGCCAATTCCAAATCAAATGACTCCTCTTATTATAAAATTTCTCCTTCTAACCAAAAATCTAAATGATCTACCAATATAGTAGCCATTAAATTAGCTTCTTCCATAACCACAAACCAACCTAATTCCTTGACTTCCCAAAATCCAACCAAGCAATTCCAACAATGGTATGAACAAAGACAATACACTCCCATTGGGGAGTCATATACTTCTATTTTGGAAAAACCATTACAACAAGGTGTCATAACCCTTCCTCAAATCAAACCTCCCATAATTTGAGCCTTCCCATCCTATTCTAACTTGGTCTAAGGAGGATGTGTTTTGCGGCTACCATCAAGTTAAAGGCCAAAATTCTAATAACTATGAAACATTCAAGAACATTGTTCAAATGCTTGATAGGGGTGATCTCATCTTGGATAATCTTAATGCCCCTACTAATAAAAATATGGATGTGTTTAAATAGACTTTTCCTAACCATTCACCCAATCAAAATATTATTTAGACCATGACTGAATCATGTGATAATATATCCATATAGTTAATATGGTATTTCTTTTACCTTTAGTTCAACCTTTCCCTCAACAAGAGGCACCCATTTTATCGACTCCTCCCCCACAATTAGTGGCATTTGTTCTACCCATTCAACCTCCCTAGGTAGAAGAGCCTATTTCACCCACTCCACTCTTACATGAGGAAGAACCTCCTTTACCACTCTTTTTTCCATTAGAGGAGCCTATATTGCCAATTCCTTTTGCACCAATATTACCTATCCTCTTACCACTTGAAGACCACACCCTACCCATTTCACAACTACATGTTGAGGGGAACATCATTCCTATGCTATACCCTCTTGAGGAACCCTCTTCACCTACCTCTCCTCCATTGATAGAGAGTAATACCCCATCCACTCCACCTTTGCACCTAGAAGAGTCAGTGTTATTTACTCCTACATTAGATGAGTGACCTATTGTGCCTTCTACCACTCTTACCACTTATTTTACCTATGGAGGATCATACTTTACCTATTCCTCACCCACATGTTGAGGAAGAAATTATACCCATGCTCTACCCCCTTGAGGAACCCTCTTCTCCTACCTCTCCTCCACCCATGGAAAATCATGCTTCTTATCCTATCTCTATCAAAGAAGACCCTATTGTGTCTCTTTCTCATCATTGGCCTGAAGTAGCAGTGACCAATAATTACCCTCTTTCTCAATCACCTTAACCTTCTAAAGAAGCAATCACAAGGCCTACATCAACTTCATCTAAACCCTTCTCATGGTTAGTGAAAAATTTATAATTTATTGACTCCACAAAGCTAGATCACATGGCATTTTAGGATCGACTTAAAACTCCTTATCCAACACAATGAGTGTTGACTTTTAATACCAACCCTCTCACTACCCTTTACACCAAGGTATTTGACAAAGCTAGAGATTCTTCACTAAAATCACTAGAAGCTCATCCATATATGTCAAAACCCTCACCCTCATAAGCAGCTACGACATTAAAGCAGATCAAGACTTTAGGCATATGCCCCGTCTCTAATCTAATTTATCCACATGTGAAATTAGATCTAACTCTCCAACCACAATTTGGAGTTCATGGCCTGAACTACAAAAAAAGGTTAAGCTTCCTAGATCTCACTAATACTTCCCTTTTCAACCCTCAACTTTACCATCAATTTTTGGACCACACCCCTCTAATTTAGTTGGAGTATCACTGATCCAAGTAAAACAAAAGACTAAGTTACCTCCACTATTGCCTCTACCACCTAGTAAGCCTTTCACATCTGACACCATGATACCTAACACCAAGAAAGTGTCAAAAAAACACATAAATCCATTACCACCAAACAAGGCACCACATAAAATCACCCCTACAACTCTTAAACAAAAGAAGGTGTCTACTCCTATTGCTACAACAAGTGTGAGTCCACTCATATGCTCTTAGATATTTTTCATATGTCAATTATTGCAATATTTTGTAATAAATATTCCTCCAATTAAGCCTTTTAGTCCTCTTAGACCAAACCCATCTTGGTTTAATGATACACAAGTGTGTCTATATAATTATTCACCTAAACATGATACTAAGAGTTATAAAGCTCTCACAGCAGTCATTCAAAAACACTTTGATGTTGACACTCTATTTTTTGATACTCCCATTAACCTTCTTATTATTCCACCTCTGGCATCCATAATGCCTCCTAATATTCCACCTAAATTTAAACCCAAAGATGTTGTATCCCCTCTGCTACCTCCTTCACCTATATTTTAGATCAACATAGTTAATGTGCCCACACAGTCACAAAACCAACATGATAAAAGTAAGGAAAAAGTCATTGCTCCTTGGGATCATCTCTTTTCCAAAGACACTTCTCTAAATCCCAATATTTCCATCTTGGGTGTCCCAAAACTAACATCTTCAGACATTATTCAAAACTCGATGGTGAAACAACTTCACCAAACTCCTATGAAAATGTCTTTGTATGAGTTAATCCAAAACTCACCCCAATACCATCAAGATTCGATTAGTGCCTTGAAATCAGTTGAGGTACAACCTAATGATCCCCAACCTCTTGCATCTTTGGTCATCTGTCTTAATTCTATCTCTCTAATATCCTTTAGTGATTCAAAAATTCTACTTCAACACCCTAAAAATCAAGATTTTACCTCTTTATTATCGCATTTATTGATCAAAATCATGTCAAAAGAGTCATGATCAATGGGAGAGATAGTTTTAATATTGTTTCCACCCATGCCTATAAACAACTAGCTCTTCTCGATAATTACATGTTTCAAACCAATGCGGTGCTCTACTTTTTTAATGATACCATAGCTACTATGGTGGGAACTATTATCTTACATAGTTGTGTAGGTCCCCACATAATTCCTAAGCTATTCTATGTTGTAGAAGGAGAGTTACAATATAACATAATACTTGAATGACCTTAGACACATTCTATGGCATGTGTACCCTCAAATTTTCACCACTGTATCAAGTTTTATCATAATGGGCAAGTGTATGTTATACCAACTAACCCACCTTCATTTAAAACATGCAACATGACTTATAGTCCCAATGATGTTCTCATTCCATTAAAGACATCATCTTATCTATATGATACTTTTGATGCATCCACAAGTTCCACTACCCTGGTTACATAGATACTGACAACACAAATTCTTGACAAGGATCTCATGGAGGAAACTTTTAAACATTTGTCACTCCAAAAATATTATTTGTTGATGCTTGACATATTTTATTCTCCACAAGAATATGGAAATATTCATATGCACTCATATTATGATCCCTTATGGGCCCCCTAACCTTCAAACTAATTTCACATATGGAGGAATTGATTAGGTTCTTGCTATCAACAATCCACCCTCTTTACCACAACCATTTGTCTATGACTTATCTTTCCTAATCAAACCTAGTTTTACTCACACTTATCTTTATAAGTGTGCCTAGAAAGGATTTGGTTTAGGTCATTATGAATAGGGTGTTCATATGCCCATTAAATATCCCACTAGAAAAATCATTGAAAATGCTAAAAAGAGGCATGGAGGGGTTTATGATGAACCAACTAAACTCACCAAAACTTCCCATGTACCAATTATTGAAGATCCAGTCTCTCTTTCTCCACCTTCTCCACCATCACCTACCAAATTAGAGGTATCTATACCTCTTAATATTTTTTTAATAAATGCCATCCATTTGGGGCCTCTCACCTATCACCAAGGTAATGAAACAAAGTCCCTTCCTCTCGTTCATCCTAAAATAATTGATGAAGACTCTCCCACTATTAACACTATTCAATGTCAAGATGATGATGTTATTATAGTATACATGGGTGTAGATGATTCCTATATCTAATGATAGCTCTCATTCAAAACACAAGCTATGTTAAATGAATCAACCATTTACATTAATTTATCCTCTCACAATAACCCACACATCCTCAAGACTTTCCAATCTTTGGATTCTTCTAAGCAAGTTGATTATGCAACATTTCTTAATAACCATAGCAAAGCCTTCACTTGGTATTATAATGGCATGCCTGGTATTGAATCCTCTATCATCACCCATAAAATTATCACCAATCAAGATTCTAAAACTCTTCAGCAAAAGCTTTGAAAAATGCATCCTTGTATTGATCTCCTTGTCAAAGAAGAGCTCCAATGCCTCCTTTATATTAACTTTATCCAACCCATTGACTACCCATAATGGATTTCCAATATTGTTCCTATCACAAAAGTGATCAAAAGAATCTATATTTTTACTGACTATCATGACTTAAACCTCACTTGTCCAAAATATGACTTCACATTGCCAAGTATAGACCAACTTATTGATTTAAAAACTGGCCATGAGATGCTATCACTTATGGATAGGTTCTCTAGATATGATCAAATCCTTGTTGCTCTCGAAGATCAACACAAGATAACCTTCATTACCCTATGGGGGAATTTCTATTATCAGGTCATGTCCTTTGGTCTAAAGAATGTTGGTGCCACCTACTAACGTGTTATGACTTACATCTTCCATGATCTCCTACACAAAATTATGGAAGATTACATGGATGACTTACTTGGAAAGTCTAAACTTCACCAAGATCACTTAAAAATTATCAAAATCATAGTTACTCATCTATTCCAATATAATGTTTGACTAAACCTAAATAAATTTGTCTTTGGTGTCCTTTCCAGGAAACTCTTAAGCTTTATCATTTTTCTTCATGGAATTGAAGTCAACATTGTTAAGGTTAGAGAAATACTAGAGATGCCTCCACCTACTAATATCAAACAACTCCATAGCCTACAAGGTAAAATTCAATAAATCCACTGCTTCATCTCCTAGTTATCAGATCATTGTCAACCCTTTTACCATCTCCTCAAAAAAGTTGTCTCCTTCCATTGGAATATAGATTACCAGGAAGATTTTGATGCACTAAAATAGTATCTCCTTTCCTAACTAGTTCTTATTCCACCTAAGAAAAATCAACCTTTCTACCTTTACATCTCTTTAATAGACCATTCTCTAGGTGCTTGTCTCACATTGGTCTTTTCAACCTCTAAGCTTCACCATTATCTCCTAAATCATAAAACATATGTGGTCACTCATACTGATCCCCTCAAATACATGCATTCCAAGTCATATCACAACTAACATGTAACTCAATGGCTCATGTCCTTTACTAAATTTAACTTAGAGTTTATCAAACAAAATTCTATCAAGGGTAAAATGATCATTGACCAGTTAGATGCCACCCTTTTATGTGACAACCAACCTTCAAACCTTGAATTCCCTAAAAAATATATTACAACACTCTCCACCAATGACATCTCATATTAAATGATGATGTTCTTTGATAGGTCTAAATGTCAGTACGATGGGGGTACATGGGTCAATCTTATTCCTATAGATGGCAATCCTATGCCTTTGTCATTTAAACTAGATTTTGAATGCACTAACAATATGGCTAAATATGAGGATTTGATCTTAGGGATTCAAACAACTATCTTCTTGTGTATCAAATCCATAACCATTTTTGGTGATTCTTAGCTAGTGGTTAATTAGGTTAATGGTTCCTACGTATGAAAAAATGAATTTTTTCAATGGTATAAATATCATGTAGATATGTTATTGGGATCATTTAACTCTTATCTCTTACAAACTATTCCTTGATCTACAAACAAGTTTGTTGACACAATGGCTTCACTTGCTTTACACATACCCTCTTTACCCTCTTCTTTGAAAATTTATGTCACCGTGCATTGCTTAACATTTCCCTCCTATTTATCAACTAACATCCTTTTTATTGGGAATGTAACCTCCAACCCACATGAATTATGGTACAAGAAACTCATAGATTATCTTTCCTTTGTTATTACCCCTTCTAATCTCTCCAATAATGGGAGATGTGCCTTCATAAAATGTGTCACTCATTACACTATGCTAGGGGTACTTCTCTATAAGTGAGGTTTTGATGCTCTCCTCCTTAGATGCCTCACTAGTACTGAGACTCCCTTCACTATTAAGGAAGTCCATGACAAGGTTTGTGG
The DNA here is from genome assembly GCA_037957365.1 of Torreya grandis. Taxonomy (NCBI): domain Eukaryota; kingdom Viridiplantae; phylum Streptophyta; class Pinopsida; order Cupressales; family Taxaceae; genus Torreya; species Torreya grandis. Next base: position 3,280,997 of record JARHVA010001537.1, on the reverse strand, counting down.
TGGACATTTTAATGGTCATGTAGTTGCTAAATGTATTCTTCAACTCAACTATTATTGGCCAACACTCCATCAAGACTATGGTGATTAAATTTGACATTATGTTAAATTTCAACAACATGCTAACCTCATTCACATTCTAAGTCATGCATTACAAGTCACCAAATACTTCTAGCCCTTCTCCCAATGGGGCTTAGATCTAATTTGTGAGATTAACCCTCATTCATCCCTCCATCACCATTCTATCATTACTGCCACTAAATACTTCACTAAGTGGGTCAAGACCATTCCTCTCATCTCCACTAAGGCTGGAAAAATTATTGACTTTATCAACCACCACATCATCTATCATTTTGGTGTCCCACATAAAATTATAATAGATAACAATAAATCTTTCAAAAACAAAACTATCCAAAGTCTTTGTGAAACATTTGGTATCAAATTAATCTTCTCATTTATGTACTATCCATAAATAAATGGATAGGTAGAAGCTTCTAACAAAACATTGAACAAAATTCTCATGAAGGTAGTCAACGATATGGGCAAGGATTAGCACGCATGGATTCCCTTTACTTTATGGGCTTACTACACTAGAATTCAAACCCCTACAGGTGCTATGCCTTTTTCCTTGGTGTATGGGATAGATGTTGTTTTGCCTCTTAAGGTTTAGATTCATTTTCTTCACATTTCACTAAAAGACATACTCATTAATGATGACTTTTTCCAAGAACATTTGGCTCAACTCGAGTTTCTTAATGAGCACCATCTCATAGCCCTAAACCACCTCCAAATCTATCAAGAACATATCAAATGTGCTTATAACAAAAAACTCAAAGAGCAAGATTTCTATATTGGAGATCTTATCTTAAAAGAAAATCAATATGTTATGAACATGCAGAAAAGCAAACGAGGTAAGTTTGATCCTAATTGGCTTGGACCCTACCACATAACTCACAAGTATGGCTCAGTAACTTATCGCTTGTCTTCTCTCAAAGGAAAGTTAGAAATTGATCCTTTAAATGACTTACACCTATGACCATTCTTTTGTTAACTAAGTAATAATTCACCTTGTGTTTCACTTGAGCTCATCCCTTGAGTACCCCTATTACATTCATCTCCCTTCCTCTTAACCATTACTCCTACACACTTAGTTAACTTAAAAAGTGTTATGGTTTTACCCTCAAAGTGGAAAAATCCTAACCCTCTATAGTCTTCTCCATGACTAAAAGCAAAGTAAAAGAAAAAAAAAGAAAAAAACAAAAAAAATGGGATATGTAGACAAGTTTTTTCTCTCAAGTCATGATTCCCAATGTAGACTATTCCCTTAAAGGACAACTACATAGCTTCTCTTTGTTACTATCAATAGACTATTCCCTTGAAGCACATCTATTTAATCTCAAAAGCAAATGCTTAGACCACTCCCTTGAAGGATGGCTAGGCTAAGCTTTGTTATCAAAGGGAAATATAAATGAAATGCTTCTCATATTAATCAGCTTCATATGACCTCAACACAAACAACATCCCATTGTAGGCTTCTCACATTGATTAGCTTACATAAAAAAAAAAGTTTTAAGTCATGGACTTACCTATAATATCTCTCGAGTCACCCATAGTAGGGGCATATCATTCCCACTTGAAAGGTTACACCACCCAAACACTTTAACTCATTTTACCCTTTCCCCTCATACTCTTTCAAGGGACTTTGAACTCACTTAAAACAAGGTGAAATGACACTTCTCTAACAAACAAAATGGTCAAATGATATAAAGCATGAAAGAGGCTCATATTCTTGAGCCTATTTATGTTATGATTATGGTATTTCCCAGTACACAAGCATTCTACCTCTTTATTGCCCATCCAAATCAAATGTCGATCTCTCTGCTAAGATGACAACTTCATATAAACAATAATATAAATAGCTTATCCATTTTAAGCATACACCATCACAAATATGGAAAAATTCTAAGATAAAACTAACAAATCAACTATGCATATACCATCACACATATGGGAAATGTTAGTCTAACTCAACTAACATATTCAACATCAACATAAAATTAACATTACATTAAAATAACCATCTACATCAACATCATCATCACTATCACAATAAATTCATCTCAAAATCAAAAATAGCACACCTCATATATATATATATATATAATGTATATGTATATGTATATGTGTGTGTGTGTGTGTGTGTATATATGTATATATATATGTATATATATATATATATGTATATATATATATGTATATATATATATATATGTATATATATATATATGTATACACACACACACACACACACACACACACACACACACATATACGCTCAACATAAATGTACATCAATACATCATCAAAATACCATCTCTCCCTCAAAATATACATCTTCCATCTTTGGCTTGTAGGCCAATGTACATACAACATATATAATAATAACCAACTTTGGTACTCAGAGTCCTCAAGGCTTTCCACATGGTCATGAAAAAGTAGTATCATCACCACTCTCTACCTATCTACGTCTACATGAGCTAGAAGCCATGGCACATGTCACTGATCTTTCCTACTTTCTAAACTCATAATACCTTTGAATCTATGGGAACTCCCTGATGGCCCTCTCATAATAAGCAATCTCATCAAGGGTAGTATTGTACCTCGTTAGAGATACAATATATGGTGGTCCCATCACACCTACTAAAGGCCCAACCTGTACTGGTCCCTATGGTGGAGGAGGAGTAGCCTAACCTATTTCTCTTAAACTATCCCTCTCTACTATCAATATAGTAACTTGACCCTATAATATCTTGACCTAGCCCTATAATGCCCTAACTTAGCCATACAATGTCACCACCTATCCCTATAAAATTAATGCCTATGCCTAAGCTACATCTTGAGCCTATACTACCACATCTTAGGCCTATACTACTACATCATATGCATGTATCACTACATCCTAAGCCTATCAAATGACATATCTCTCTCATCAACCCTTGTAAATCTAGTGGTGGCCTCCTGACTTGAATTGTGGGATGCAAACTTTTCCACCAAGCAAGATATACCCTTGTGCATCCAAGATCTACTACACTTAGCCCTACTAGTAGCTCCTCAAAATATGGCCCATCTATCTCCTAGGGAAAGGTAGGGGTTCCTCTCTATCATCCCTCCTATATCAAGGGAAGGTAGGAGGTACATCATGTAGTAAGCCATACTATCTCTAGACCCATGTTATAGGTACTATCTCTAGCTCACTGGCTCATCTCCTTCTAACCCATAATGTGCTATGTAAGCCAACAAGCTACTCTACCTATCCTCTAAATGTAGGGTATGTCAAGTAAGGTCTCCACACAATATATGTAGGGATCAATCCCTCTATTATTCACCTATAGTAATCATTATCTCTCACTATGCCATCTAATTGGTTATGGGCCATACCATCTCTCCATCATCTGAAACCAAACCTAAAACTAGCTACAATCATGTTAGGTAACCCCAATTGTCATGCCACCACAATATGCTCATATGCCCAACAATGGGTTAAATTCTTGACACATAAACTATATCATCATCATAGTCTCAACCCCTATAGCTCTCTGTATAACTATGTTAAAAAAGTTGGTCCCCATGCGAACACAGTTCATTGCTCAACCATCTAAACTAGAATACCTATCAATGTAATAGGAAATCTCCCACCATCTACATCTAGTAGTAGATACACTATAATCCCTATCATCATCAAGATGCTTAGTTGATGCTACTCCTCATTAGCAATGTACAGTGGCTCATAAGCAAAGCTCACTGAGTGATAGGTTGCCTCTCACTAATATGCTCTCCAAATAATGCCACCATATTAATATCATGCTCCTCTCTCCAACATGAGAAGAGCTCCTCACCCTGGAAAAAAAATCACAAAAAATTTTAAACATCCTCTTGGGTCACTATCAACTCTCTAGTTAGCAAATGGAAGGTGTTGGTGGTATGATCTCATCTCTCGATCAATGTTATCATCAAACTCATATCTCATGTAACTCTATAATATCATCACACTCCCCCTAACCCTACAGCTTCCATGTGATCCCACTCATTTGGGGTGACATCCCTCCTCATCTACATCAATAATGTAGGTAAACAATCTTGTAGCATCAACTCCTGTCTAGCCTGCATCCATACACACACACCTTAAGTCACATACTTTCTCATATAACCTACCACCACCTTTTTTCCTTCTCTATGGGATAACTACATTGGTATGAGGCCCTCAACTGAGCTATGTAGGTAGCACTCAATCGAAATGGGGTCTTTTGAGGTTAGCTCAGCCATATACCCACCTAACTATCTAACCTGCTCTCCCCTCTTTACCTTAGACTTCATTTCCTTTCTGTCCACCCTAGTCTTAACTACCTCTTATAACTCTAGGCCTCATGGCTTATATCCCTAACCTTTGACCCTATGGCCTATCTTTTAAACCTTAGGTCCCTTGACCTATTTCAAGCTATCCTTTTCTAAACCATTTACCTTAACACACTTTTTACCATACCTTAGATCTTTTTCCCTATACAGTGGGAGAACTACATTGGCTTGAGGCCCTCAACTAAGCTATGTAAGAAACACTCAGTCAACACAGTGTCTAACACAAGGTCTTCTGAGGCTAGCTTAGCCATTAGGCTAGTTGACTACTTCAATTAGGAATCCAAATTAACCTTTTCTCCTATTTTGGGTTCTTCACAGTCACTGACATTGGTATTGTATGCCAACATCAATTCTTGGCGTTGGTCAACATCGATAGTATCCTATCAACATTGGTACCTTATTGATTGATGTTAGTGGATCCTACCATTGTCAGTGACGTGTTTGGCCCTAAAACCAAATGGCCCATCTCTCAACATTAAATTTTAACCTAAAACATACCCCCAAACTCATCTAAACCTACCCTTCCCTCATTTCCTACCCCTTTACTAGAATTTTTCCCCCCAACTTCAAACTTAGCCTAACAAAATGCACAATAACAAACTTAACTTCAAAATAAACTTGAAGGGGATCTTACCTCATCTCTCCATATCCTATAAGCTAGAATAGCTAGCTCTTATGGTGGCACAACTCCCACTAGGTCCCCTCCTAGATTTTCCATCTCACTTGCACTCATAGCTCTTTTTATTTATAATAAAATGTTACAAATGAGTTTTGGTGGGCCACCAAACCAATTTTTGTTAGGTTTGGTCACCCATCAACATCAACATCCTTGACCTAATCCATCGATATTGATACTATTTCTCATTGATGTTAGTAACTTTAACCTAAGCCACTAATGTCAGCACTATTTTTTATTGACATCGATGACATAATTGATGTCAACACCCTTGTAAGAGTTTTCACTAACAACCACAATATTTTAGACTCTACCCCTAATATTGGGCAACTTGGAGATCTTTTATATCTCCTTAACTATGGTAACCAACTTAGAGATCATGTATATCTCCCCAACTATGATAACCACCCTTGGAGATTACTTAAATCTCCACCCATGATGACTTTGATTGGAGTGGAGATCACAAATATCTCCTTTCTCATTGACCCTTTTATACCAACTTTGCATTACTTGTCTTGATCTCTTATGCTATTTTGCTATAGTTAGCTATTATACACACACATGTATATTAGGTGTTTTGGCTGTTGACCAAGCTAGTCCTACCACCTGTAACCTTTTTTATTTCCCCCATGCACTTCTTAACATCAGATACCTAGCACACATAAACCATTGGAGATATAACTTTGATTTTTTTGACCTTCTCATCTATCACTTACAAGTTATGATTTGGTTATTTCTATTTGAATCCTCCTTCACCTTACCCATTTTTAATTTTATCAACTATATCTCATAGTAGTATACACAAAAACCATTATACCACATTCTCCTCCACTCACCCAATTCACTTCTTATCAAACCAGTACTCGATTCTAGTTTCTCCTCCATTGATTCCCACTTTAAGGGGGGATACCTCATCTAATACCTAGAGCATCTAACTCCTATTTTTGTCTTGCAACTTGTCAGTGCAAATTACAAGATAAAAAGGGGAAAATGTAGACACTAAAATTATGTCACACACATGTGTAAATCCCTTTGTCAAAACCCCTCTTGAGCCCCTTTTCAATAATAGTAATTAGCCTCTCTAACCCATGCTTTTACTCCTCACACATTTAATTAATTTAAAATATTTAATTAAGTTAATTACAAATCACTTATGCCACCTTACCTAGCCACCTCATCCTAAGACTAATTCTCACCCTCTAAGTCACTTCAAGACTTAGTCCCCTTATCCTAACTACCCAAGACTTATTCTCACCCCAAAAATAAATTCTTAACCATGTCCTTCTTAATCTCTTATTTCTACTATTTCCTAATGAATACCATACCTGGCATGATAAATAATAGAAAAAGGCTACAAACAGTACTTTTACCTATTCTCATGCCGCTAACATTGGTCAACCCATGGTCAACATTGGTGGGATCACTGACATCGATTATTTAAGCCAAACTCCAAATTAATGTTCAAGTCAGTATAAATCAAGAATTTTTATTTCTATTCACATATAGGCTTTTGGCATCAACATTTCCACATATTCGCTCACTGTTACCTTGCATAAGTCAATCGAGATCAGGAACCAAGCTCTTAAGAACTAGTAACACATGCTTATTTTCTCCATTCAAGGCATTGGTTAAACAAGCATTAAAGGATCCATCTATATAACACTTATTGTTCAATCACCTCTATAGCTAAGTACATCACTTATTTCTTAAGACTTTAAGTAGTTACTTTATAATCACTTTATATCTACTATTTATTATTTTACACATCCTTGACCAAACCCTCATGAGGGAGTTATAAAACTTCCCTACTTATTTCCCCTTGTTCTAACACACCAAACCTTTAACCAAATCTATCTGAACAATACTTTCTCACACACACACAACTCTCCCCAACTTTCCTAACCTAACCAAAACCATTTCCCATACCCAAAAAATCCTTTTGCAAGACCCTAGAAAATTATTGCCCCTACCAACATCAGTAGCATAACCGAGATCAGTCACACTTTCTCACTGACCTCGACAACCTAATCGATGCCATTAGTTGTGTATTTCTAGTAACCCTTCTAAAACCTACCTAGACAACTTCCCAAATACAAACTGAATATACCACCTGCACTTTGTTACTCTCTGCTACACTTAGGTTGTAAATAATGGTAACATAATCTCTCTTTTACTCTCTCTTTTTTGCTCTCTTGGTTATGTATTACTCTTTTTTCTCTCAAAAGTGGACTATCATATATAAGGAAGTTTGATACTTCTTAGAACAAGCATGTAGCTTCGAAGTCCACTCATATACCTACTAATAATTTTTTTTATGATAGTGCTTTCTTACTTGTAGGTAGTCCTCCCTAGTGAAAGAGGAGTGCTCACAATGTCTAGATATGGTGCAAAAACCAATTTGGGTTCATTCTAATCACTTATCTCTATTTTTCTTTAGACTTGAAATAAACACAATTTTTAGAGAAACACCAAATGATATAAGACTAAAATAGATCATGACCAAGGTTAGAATGGCATTAAATGACATCAAATAGATAAAACTAACCTTTAATTCCTTAATAGAAAGGTGTCAAATGTATCCCATTCGCAAGGACAGGCAGCTCCTCTCCATTCATCCTTGCTAATTGGAAAGAATTTCCTTATAATTGATGATGACATATGGTCCACTCTATAGAGTGTCAAATTTTATATGTCTCCCTAGTTTCGCTCTATCTTCATCCCATTTCAAAACTATATCACCTTCTTAGAATATTCTAAAAGTTACTTTCTTGTCAAAATACCTCTTCATTAGTATTTGGTGATGTTCCATAACATGATGAGCTTTATATCTAGCTTCCTACAACTTCATTAATTTTAACAACCTTACCTTAATTAAAGTATTCTCAATTAATTCTAATTGATGTTCCAACTCCAAGGTAGGTATCTCTTGAGATATAGACAACCTAGCCTCCCTTCCATAGAAAAGCACAAAAGGAGAATTCCCTATCGATCTCTTGGGAGTTATCGTATCAACCCATAGGGTTGTCTTCAATTTAGTGTGCCAAGATCTTTGGTTATCTTTTAAAGTCTTCTTGATGATTCTGATCATATTCTTGTTAGTAGACTTAGCTAACCTATTACCTTGAGGATAATAGTTGGGTGAAATGCTCAAGAAAATGCCATTACTATTTGCCTAATTATCTATCTTAATACCCATAAAAGCAAGAGCATTATCTAAAATAATAATAGGAGTGCCAAACCTTATTATGATGCTCTCATAGAACTCCAAGATAGAATTATCATTAGCATCCTTCAATGTTACTACCTCAACCCACCTTTTAAAATAGGTAGTTATTGTGAGTATCTATTTATGACCAGTACTTGATGGGGGATTTTTCATGTCAATGAAATCAAGACCCCATTACATGAAAGGTTGATCCACTTAGATAGGCTTCAAAGTAAGAGCTACATGCTTATGTTTTCCTATAAGGAAATCACATTGTACACACCTTCTCACCCAATCATGGTATTCCTTGAAGAGGCTAGGCCAATAATAACTCATCCTCATGATCTTGGTAGTTGTGATTCTTAAGGAAAAATGACCTCCTACTGTACTATCATGGAACTTCTCAAGCACCACCCCAAACTGATAAGTATCAATGCATCTCAATAACACACCATTAATGTCTCTTATAAAAATCACACCATCCACAAGACAAAAGGGAATAGATTTTAATCTAAAATATCTCCTTTGTGATCTACTCATACCATTAGGATACTCACCATTATGAAGAAATTTGATAACATATTGTGTCTAACCAACTAGTTGGGAATAATCATGATTAACAAGAGCCTCTTCCTTTGACTCATGAAGATTTGAATCTAGGTGATCATAAAGGCCTTTACCTCTTATCAAGTTTGTCACCTTGATATCAACATCGTATTTTATTACTTTAGTGATCCACCCTTCCCTCTTCTCACTAAGGTCTTTGCTTAAAAGAAAATCCTTGGTACTAGGATGAGAAACCATAACATGAATCCTATTATTTTAAATCATATGTCTAAACTTATTTATTCATATTACAATAACAGGGACTTGTTTCTCCATAAAGGTATTCTTGACTTCATAATATTCTAAACCTTGACTAAATAATTTAATTAGATGCTCTATACCCTCATCATTCTTTTGCATTAACATGGTTGAGATAGTATCAAGGTTAGAAAATGAATACAAAATGAATTCTTTAGAAAACTCATGATTCACAAGAGTAATATAATGTGAAATTAATTTCTTAATGTCCTCAAAACTTCTCTTACCCTATTTGGTCCAAGAAAAGACTTGGTTCTTCTTAAGCATGGCTGTGATAGGTTTCACCAAAGATGCAAAACTAGGTATGAACCTCCTTAAAAAAATTAACTTGCCTAAGAAAATTTGGAGATATTTCTTATGAAAGTGAAATGATAGGCCTATAATATCCTCTATCCTTTTAGGGTCAATATTCAAACCATCTTTGGAAATAATAGGTCCCAAGAGCTTACCTTTATGGACAAAAAAGATGCATTTTTTTGGATTGAGGGATACTCCATATTGCCAACATCTTTCCAAAACTTGACTCAAATGTTGAATATGTTCATTAACATATTTATAAAACATGGTTATATCATCTATATAAACCAAAAACATCTCATTAATTAAACCTTTAAAGGGCATATCTATTGCTCTTTGAAAAGTGTCACTGGTATTTGACAAACCAAAGGGCATATTCTTATAATAAAAAGTGTCCAATTTAGTGGTGAATGTTGTCTTCAAATGATCATCCTCAATGACTAGAATCTGATCGTAACCTAAATATCCATCTAGAAGATAAAACCTTTGAGAACCTAAAACCATTTACAAAATCTGCTCCATTGAGGGTAAAGGATAGTGAACTTTGAATGATACTTTATTAAGATCTCTAAAGTCCACACAAAGTCTTATCACCCCATTATTATTTCCAATAGGCACATGTTTATCTACCCATGTTTAATTCTTGATATCAAATATTATTTCATATTCAAGGAGTTTGGTAAACTCTAACCTCACGAGTTGATCAACCTTGGGGTTGATGGATCTTTATTTCTATCTAATCGGGTTAACTCCAAGTTAAAATTAAATGGTATGGTGTGATAGGATAAGATAAAATACTTTGATTTCCTTATATTTCCAAGAAAATATATCATGAAACTATTTACACAACTCAATTAATGCTTGCTTCTCTAATGTAGAACATACCTTGCCTAGTTTTAGAAGTTTATCTTTGAATATTAAGACTCTTTCATAGTTCTCCTCTTTTGTAGACATACTCACTTTTTCCTTCTTATTTTTATCATTCTCATTGAATATAATTTATAAGGTCACCAAACCCTTAGGTATATTATTTTTCCTTAGCTACACAATCTGATCACCAAATTGTTCTTGGAGTCTCATTTGATTCATTGAAGAAAACTCAGCCTCATTTGCAAAAATCATACAATGTGTTTGTCACTATCAAAAACTTGTCAAGACACTTCATTATCAAGTCAATAAGGTATAATAATTATATTAATGTGATATTTATTTCCCTTATATTGTATGGTATTTGGTGTATCAAATTATGCTCCTATGGCAAGTAGTATATCTTCATGATTATTCTACTCCCTTGGGATTGATTATATGTTGAATGCATTGAAGTATTAAATCAAATCCCATACCCTATGATTATATGACTTAATCAAAGGTTTATTTTAAAAAACAACATTCCTAACCTGATGAACAACTAATTCACTATATCCATATACTTTCAATTTATTGATTCCTTTTCTCCTTGTCCATTGAAGGCCATGAATTAAACCTTCATACTCATCCACATTACAAGTAAAACTAAAATGGAATTTAAATGAAGCATTATAATATTATTTAGATGGGGAGACTAAAATAACACAAAATTTAATTATTAAACCACCAAAAACATCTCCACATGGAATCATCTTCACCTTCTTCCTTGGCAAGTAGAGGTGTTGGTGTTCCTTCTTCATGTATGCAATATACTCCTAGATCAGTTTCCTCCATAATTGCATAATGATAATGATTATAAGTGTTTTTACCATATTCATCAACAAATAAATAATTTCTTTGAACTTGGAATGAGTACCATCATCTACAATAGAATCTTGCTCTTCATGGATAATACAATTCAAATTGGAACTTGTCTTAATGTAGGGCTCAATATGAAACCTTATAAGAGACTAAGTTCTTATCATCACCTTGGTTACATATCTTATTTTAAAGGCATTCATCTTTATTTGATAAGAGAGGAGTAAATAATCCTTAAGAAACAAGAGATTTATCTCCCCATTAATTAGCATCCATGAATTGGCCTTTTTTTAAATATTCTTCTTGCACCAAATTTTTATGTATTAGTATCATCTCTCTTACATTGGTGATGGAGTTAGGATTGTACACATTGGCAGGACTATTGGGGTTAGGCTAACATTAACCTTTTACTCTTTCATATTGTTGCTAATAAGGATATGAATTTTGATATGAACCTTTTTTTATATTATCTTTCCTAACTTGATCTCTTAGTATTTGAATTTATACATATGGATCTATGACATTTTTTATCTTCTTAGGAGTAGCCTTAGGCTTGGTATTAGCATTAGGAATTTGAGCCACATCTAGATTATTAGTATAATTATGATAAAATAGAGGCATAGACATCTTAGGTGATAAAATTCCAACTTAGATGAGACCATTATCATATTTGATATCACTTTCATATGCTTTGGGAAGAGTGGAACCACCCATGGATTGAAGCATGATAGAAACTTTAGTGTCAATGTCTCTAAAGTAGGTAGAGAAGACAAAATTAGGAGGTGGCCTCATAGGAAGAGGCAATATATTCAAAATATTTTGAAACTTATAATTAAATTCATGCATTGTTTCTTTAGATCCTCTTTTGATAACATTGAGCTGATGTATGAGAGAGGCATGGTCACTTTCATTTCCAAATCTTGAGGTCAACAACACTCCAAACTCATCCCATGATGTGATACATCAACCTTATAGAGTCATATACCAATAAATATCATTCCCTCTAAGGGAAATGGTAAGGATTATAATGGAAATGTTTTCTTGACTAACATTATGGAAGCTATAAAAGTTGGAGATATACCTAATGTGTTCACTAGGTGTAACATGACTCTCACCATTGAATGTGCGCACACCTTTTGTAGCATTAGGAGGGATGGCATCATATACTTGAAGGTGAATTGGATTTCTAGTATTGAAGGTAGGGAAATCATGAGGTCTAGCCATGTCCTATTTAAAATCTTTAATTTATTAAACCTCTTCACTCTCTTGGCTTCCTTCGCTAGAAAAATCCTCCTGGTCCTTAAAGGGCAGACTAGGATGAGGATATTGAACTTTAAGATGAAGTTCAGGTTGAATAGGTGGATCAATGGGGTTCAACATTCTACTAGATGATGATCCAGTGAGAACCATGAATTATGAGATCAAGTTTATAAAAAAATAATGGCCTTGAACCATATTCTACCTTGATGGAGTCACCAAATATTGAGTATCACACCAATTTGAAATTGATGTTGTCAAGACTAGCATTCACCTTGAAAAGTTATCTTGAAGACAATGGGTCCCACTAGGAGTGACAAAACTATTGTCACCAAATATTTCACCCTAAAAGAGGGTGTTAAATCCTCTTATATATTTTGACAACATGGGAATGCTTCTAGGTATGTGGGTGTACCTATAGTGTAAGTGAGCCTCTGGATTTAAAGGGCTATCTCCCTAAATGTATCTTACAATGCTTTTCACTTAACTAATGATTAATTGTGGAGAAAAGAGTTATATTTTGCATTAACATAACCTAATTTAAGGGGGTGATACACCAAGATGTCTTCCACATGACCATCATACTTTATTCACTAAGAATCAAAGCATATAAACTAGCTTCTAAGTCTTAAAAGATTTATAACATGAGTGTTTCAATATAGAGGTATGATGTATGAAGAAACACAAGACAAATGAACCAAAGGGTAAATTTCACACTCCAAGTATAATCATGCACTTTAAAAGATCCTAACACACTTGACTACACTCTAAATGACTTATTAGAATAGGAACTCTTGTACAAACATGAAAGGATAAGGGAAGAAAGGATAGAGAATTATCACTTTGCATCACCATAAATCACTTAAACACTTAGAAAATTGTTTAATAACTCAAAATAAAACTTGCATTAATATTCAAAGGTAAAATATAATGTCAATCCAGTAGGGCTTCACCATAAATGGTGTGGTATTAGCTTCAAAGAGTTAAAATAGCTACTGCTTATAGAATTTTAGAGAGAAGAGGAAAGAATAAAAGATACGAGTCACTGAGACATGTGTCATGCTGAGAGAAAGAAGTTAAACATGTAGGATAATTATTATGAAATAGAACATGTAAGGTTTGATAGGACAAGTGGCCCTCCAAAGCATTAAACTTCATGAAATATGGTGTAGGGCTCTCCTTGCTTGTTTAGGAAACTATTTTCATCATGGATCATCTCTCAAGTATTTGAAACTAAATTAGGAGAGATGACACATATGTACTATCCAAGATATGTTGAAACATGCTATGACAATCATAAAATGTTCTCCTAACTACTAGATATCTTCTAGACACCTATATTTTCCATCTGTAGTCATTCATTTATTTTCTAGACTTCATTCTTCACATTTGGCAGTCACTATTCATATCATATTTTGATTGAGATTTAATGGAAATGTATGAGTCTAAGGTTATTGATTTAATACATAATACTTTTACCCTACATGGCTACACATGTGGCATTCCCTTACCATGTTTCTCATTCCATTTTAAAATATGGTTGTCATCATTTAGACACGTAGCCTCATCTTATCCATATGGAATCCAATTGAATATGATATATCAATCTCCTCTATAGTCTCTTAAATTTTAATTTCAATAATATTTGTTGATCTATGAACCAATATTATGACATTTTTCATCATTTCATGCTTTCTATAGATCCTTTTATCATCCCATCTGATAAACACTCTTGTGTCACTTAACATGAGCATATTCACTCTCAAGATCCTTTGAATCTTTGACCCTCACTTGCACTTTTAGATCTTATTTGAATGATTTTATGCACTTTATTGGATCTCGGTATTAGTCTTTAAATGTGGATAGTTGATCTTATTTGCATGACTCAATGCATGCCATTGATCCTTGATTTGGTCAATTTTTAACTTTTTGACCCTATTAAGCACCCATGTGCCATTGATCTTAGCTTGATTAAATGCAATTTCTCCACTTGGTAGCTTTAAATTTGATCTCAATATCCTTTATATATTTTGAACTTAAGTAATTAGTTCTTAAAGGTTGAATTTTATGTCCCTGTGCATGTCTATCTCTTTTAGTTCAACTTTAAATGCTTATCTTGAGATAACAAGCTCATCAAGACACAAAATTTTTAGAGAATGATATTGAAAAAGAAAGAATCATGTCCATGTAGTTTTTTTGTCCTGAAATATTTTCACTTGTAAAATGTATAGCCAAACTACCCTGTTCATTCTTATGTGACATGCCATGATGGTATGACCCTCTAGATGACTCCAAATGACATAATATTAAACTAAATCATGACCATGATTAAAATGGCATTAAATGACATAAAATATACCACAACACACCCCATGACACTATGTTATACCCCATATCAAGTCTTGACTACAGAGGGTTGACCCATTTTTGACTTATTCTCAAAATGGTCAATAATATGATTGAATAACTTAATTGATTTGTTTTTATACCATTTATTGCTTTTACATGATCTTCCATTTTATTAAATTATTTTCATAATTTCCAATATGATTTAGTGTGATTTTATTTTGTTTTAATTTGGTTTCTTATCTTTCATTTGGTTTAAAAACAAATTCCTTTTTACCATCTTGTTTTATCCACCCTTGGTTTTTTATACTTAGTCATTTTCTTATTATTACACATTTACCAACATTACATAATGTGTAGTACATTTTTGATTGATTATACTTTTACTAAGTCATTTTTACCTATTTATTTTTAACCATACATGTGTCTTACATAATGTTAGAAAAGAAACCACAACTCATATATTTCCTATAGCATATACAACAATAGCTAAATACATGTGCTAGAAATAAATATATCCAAAGAATCCACAACCACAACCATAATGATGACACATACAATCGATATCAAAAATGATCCATATATATATTTATCATGAGTTTTTGATACAACCATATACAATGCTCTAGCTCTATGGATGGGGCCCATCCTACCTATCTCATTGCCTAGCCATGATGCCCATTGATGCCTTGGTATGAATCTTTTTCATAAAACAATGTAAAGAGGTTTTTTGAGATCTCAATCTTGACACCTACCCTTATATATAAGCTAATTGAGCCTGCTCCTGTACCAATTGGGTTAGGGTCACCAGATGTGTCACTCTCTGTTACTCCTGTACCTATGACATATGTGTCAAGGTTGCTACATGTGTCTCCATCTCTTGGGCATGTGCCTATATCATCTTTATCACTATAACTAGATAGGCATCTCTCTCCTCAACCAATTTTTTCCATGCCCGTGTATCTCTTACACCCATCTCTATTAGTGGTTATATCTCCTCTCTATATGCTTATAATTACTTTATGGTCTCTCCAACTAGTCTAAACTAGTAATCCTAAATTGGGGTAGATGGTACTTTGAGATCCTCTAGTGTGGTAAGGTCATATGACATTAATACCTCATCTAGGATGTCATATAGTGATCCCCACACTAGGGACCGAAATTGTATCTCCTCATCCTCTACCACACCTATAAAAAGCAAAACTAGATAAATATTAGATCACTAATATATATCCAAATATATCTATCTCTAGTATATCTTAAATAAAAACTTAAACACCATTTAACCATCTTTTATTACCTATCTATGTGTCAGCCACTACTATCTTGCCATTTGTATGATTGCCAAGCAAGTTTCCCCATATGCATGGCATCCATGAACCTCCTCTATCAATCTTATCCTAAAAACAAATCCTAGATATGCCACTCATATCCATCTTAGGCTATGCCTGAGTGGTCTCTCGATAGTCCAAATCTATCCTAGATCACTTGTTGGGTCATCTGAGACACCTACCATCTCTTTTATGCCTCTTAGGCCTACATAAACTAGTCTCACTCTATCCTCTATCGATAGGCACTCTAATAGATCTAGGAGCCTTGATGTATCCACCAAATGCTAGAATCTTGGATGCCCCTGCAATCAAGAAACAATAAAAGATGTATTAGATCTTCCATGTCATGTATAGTCAAAATACATTTTTAATCAAAAGTAAGCCTAAATTGCTTTAAATTAGTCATTTTAAATCAATTTCCCCTATTTTTAGCCTACTCATCCCTTTTCACCCTCACTTGGTCATTTTGGGCCCTTTTATCACTCTTTCAGCCACTTGCATTCATTTTTGTATTATTTTGGTCCTTTGGTCAACACTAAATTGACCAAAATTTCCCTATTTTTTACCTAGTTGACTTAAAAATCTAAGTTATCTATCTTATTTTTCTCCCCTTAGTATTTCATTATCATAATAGACTTTTTTGCTTAGTTAACAAAATATACTAGGTCGACACATACCTACAGGTTAATAATATGTAATTTTCTATTTTTTAGCCTACTGGGTTGACTTGGTTGATGTATTTATTTTTCCCTACTGACGCCTTACATTTTGTGAAACAAGTTCCTTCTGGAAGTTACTTCCCTAAACCCTTCAAACCCAATTCCCTAATTGGTTTTTCCTACCCTTAGAATTTGATTTGGTTTCATTTTGATGTCTAGAAATGTTTAAAATTACAAATTTATAAAAATACACTTAAATCACTAGAATATTCAAAAACTAGCTTGATATTCTTAGTTGCCTACTTGTAGTATACTTGCTACCACCTCTGGGGGTCCCTCTCACCTAGCTTGTCATCTCTTCACCATCCTACTTGTTTGGTCTCTCATAACTCTTTTTCTCTCCTTCACAAGTAAAAAATAACAAATGACTTTCATTTCACCTTATTTAAAATCACTTTTAAAAATCTAAATCTTTCAATTATTTTCTAGTAGATTCCTTATTTTACCTCTTTTTTTTTACTCATCCATTTTTTAAACCATAAAATGTTCTAGAATCATGATGATGTAGAGAATATTTTCCACTACTATATGCTTATTTTCCAAAATTCTTATTTTTTGGCTATTTTTTGCACTAAATTCTATAGGTTCACCTAGTATTCTTCACATTTGGACACCTTCAGTTCTCTTGAAGTCTACTTATTTATCTATAACACTAAGGTAAGTCAAGGTGTGTGTTTTTCAATTTTATCCTTTCATTTATCTTATTTGTTTTTTACTTCACTTTACTTAGCATTAGTGCTATGTGTTATCATGTTTTATTTCCAAAATCACCATCCCATGTTACACTTATATGACACATGATGAAATTCAATTGGGGCATAGGTATACACATAATATTTTCAAACTTTTATCAATTACTAACACTTTATATCTTGTAGGAACCCATTGAGCTTCAATCTCTCTGAATGCATGTCTCAAGGGGTGCACCAAGAAAGGGGTGGGTATACCTTTGGTTCTTTACAATTGTTGTCCCTTTTTACACTTGTTATCTACACACTTGTCTCCTAAAGCTATTAACCCTAAGCTTGTTCTTATCTTTTTTACCCATTCTAGGAATTTTCTACATTTTATCCTCCTTTTCCTCACCTTAAGTCCCTTTTTCCAATTGATTATGCTAGGTTGAGTAGGTCAACCATGTATAGTTTTGGGAAGTTTTAACTTTGGAATTAGGTTAGCCTTTGGCTTATCTAACTCGGGACCTAGTGAATAATTTTCATCAATCGTGCTAGGTCAATTGGGTTAACCCTATCAGCTGATATTTTTAGAAGGGTCAAGGGACAAATCTAACTATATATACAAGCTTATTTCCATAATTTATCAAGGAGATGTGAAATAATAGGTAAGAGTGAATGAACATCTACTTATTGACCATTTTACTTGAGGAATAAAGCTTAGGGTTCCATACTTTCTTTGGAGATATGGATAATATCTTATGGAGAAGTCTTTTGGATATATTAATAGGTTGTGTAGCCTAGACTTGATTTGTCTTTGTCATCCTTACATACCACAACAACATCTTGTGAAGCACCTTGGCCAAGGGAGAGATTGAATCTTGATGGGTTCATCTTTAAAGGTAAGTATTCCTAACTTTATTTCTCCTTTACAAGAGTATATAGATATGTAGTTATGATTTTCTTCCATGCATTAGGATTTTGTATACATTGATTTGAGTATATGTCTTCTATGCATGTTTAGTTTTATTTTTTCTAACCCCCACTTTGTTCCAAAAGCTTTGGTGAGCATTAGATTAGATTTAATTTATTTATTATTAGTTTAGGTGAAATATCAAAATCTAAGACCCCCTTAGGATTATTGTGTGATTATGTTAGACTGGAGGATTTATAACCCTCCTTAGCATGGTGTATTATGATAATATATCCCATAACCATGTCTATAAGATCCCCATATTGCTCATGCTCTCACTTAAAAAATGTATCCCTAATCAGAAGTGTATAGTATGATCTATATTCTCTAAGTTAGGATTGATTTATAGACATGATGCATTTTTTATTGCATACACATTATCCCATTGAAATGAAGAAGACCATCACTCTCAAAACTAAATCATTTATATCAAGCATCCTGAGTGTTAACTGATGATTATTTTCTAACTTGCTCATAGTACTCATTTCTTGGTGAGAGCTTAACCACTTGATCTCTAAAATTACTCCTAATAAAAGCTATAACTGATATGTACCTTCTATGACTCAAAGTGTTAGATAATTTTTTATCTTTACCTTTGATGTAGTTGATATCAAACTCATAATCAAAAAGAAACTCTAACCACCATCTCTGATGAGCATTTAGATTTGGTTGGGTGAAGATATACTTGATCCCTAAGTATCAGTCTTGAGCTCAAATGGGTTTCCCAATAAATAATTTTGCCAAAATTGCAAATCATGAATGATTTAAATTTCAAGATAATATAGGGAATAATTCACCTCATTCATTTTTATATTCCTCAATTCAAAAGATACTATTTCACTATCTTGCATAATCACTCCACCTAAACCCTTTCTTGATGCATCTGTGATCATTGAAAATTGACCACTAGAATTAGGAACTTTCAATACTGGTGCTAATGCAAGCCTTATTTTCAAATATTAAAAATTTACTTCACACTTATCTGACCAAACAAACTTTTGGTTCTTCCTTTTTAAAGAGGTGATTGGATTAGCTATCTTGGAAAATTTTGGAATGAACTTCCTATAGTATCCTATTAACCCCATAAAAATCTTTACCTCAAGAATATTTATAGTTGATAACCACTCTACAATGGCCCTTATCTTAGATGGATATAAATAAATACCATCCATATAAATAATATTCCATAGATATTGCACTCTCTCCTATAAGAATGCACACTTAGACAACTTTTCATACAACTTGTGCTTCTGCAACCATTGTAGAACCAATTCTAGATGTTGTAGGTGATCCTATTTATTCTTAGAATATATAAGAATGTCATCCAAAAATACCAAAATAAAATGATCTAAATAGTCCCTAAACATGTTTTTCATGAGATTCATGAATGCCACTAGGGCATTAGTCAACCCAAAAGGTAATACTATGAACTCATAATGCCCATAATGAGTCTGTAAGGTTGTTTTCAAAATATCCTCATCACAAATCCACAACTAATGATATCCTTCTCTAATATATATCTTTGAAAAGACCATTTATCCATGCATTTGATCAAAAAGATCATCTATAAAAGGTAGTGGATACCTATTTTTGATAGTTTCCTTGTTCAACATTTTGTAATTGATGCAAAGTCTAAGGGTACCGTCCTTCTTCTTCACAAAAATAACTGGTACACTCCATGGTGACAAACTAGGCCTAATAAACCCTTTTAACTATAATTCTTGGACTTGAGCCTTAAATTCAACCAACTTAGTATTTTTCATCCTATATGGTTCCTTAGATTATGGTTTTAGCCTAGGAATGATGTTTATAGTGAAATAAAACTCATGTTTAGGAGGTAAACTTGGTAGTTATTTTGGAAACACATCATGGAAATCTCTAAGAATTGGTTAATCTTTGAGATACGGTTCCATAAATTCCTCCATCTCATTTATCTTGATAATAAATGCTTAACACCCTTTTTCTTGAGCCCTCCTAAGTTATGTTACAAATATTTGCCTAAGCTACTACTCTCATTTCTCTTCCTAAATTTGTGTCTAATTTCTAAGGTTATCTAAACACTCAAATTTATTTAAATATAAGTCAACCTTGGCCTTATGTTGATTAAGCCAGTTGACTCCTAGGATCACATCATATGACCCTAGTGGTGCTACATATAAATATACTATAGTTAAAAATTCAAGTAAGTCAATTATTACCTCAACCAAACACTGATTAACCATGAGTTTATATTCATTACCATATTGCATAGACCATGCTTTTTCCATATATCTAGCTTTTCTAGGAAACTTGATAAGCATTATAAGAGATATAAAACATTTAGTAGCCTCTATATCTATTAAAATATAAATTGGATGTCCAAATAAAATACCTAACAGTTTTATGGGTGTTGCTTTAAATTCCACTTGTCAATTATCAATCGCGACATGAATATGATGTTGAAAATTACCCTGCTGAGGATTTGGGCCTTTGTTATTTGACTTGTTCTTAGGAAATTCATGAGAATAATGATTTAATACATAATTGAAACAACTACTTGGTGGTCCTTTCCTATCAGATTGAGTATTTCCATAAAATTTGCTCTTAGAGTCATTACCTAATTTCTTGTTATTAAAACCCCTATTTAATTTGGCATTTTGGTTATTTGACTGGACCTTTAAGTTTCCTTTCTTCTAATTCCAATAAATTTTTAATGTTGATTTAGAATTTTGATACTTTTTCATGTTCTTTTCCCTAGCCTAAGTAAGAGACTTAAGCTTCTATTCTTATTTCACTACCTTATCAAAAACTTGGTCCATAGTGGGAGGTCCATGCACATCTATCTCACCACCAATCTGGGGTTTTAGTCCCATGATAAACTTCTTGATTATAAATCACTCATCTACTTGGTATTAAAATATGTAATTTAGAATTTTGGTGAACTACTCCCAGTACTCATTTATTAACAACTCTCATTGCCTCTGATTTTGGAAATCTATGAGCTTTTGATAAAAGTAAAGTTGTGGTAACCATAATGACTTTAAAAACATCATAAAAATCCCATAGGTATTGGTGGTAAATCTAAGGTTCATTTATATCTTTTTATCATCCCACTAAGTAGTTGCCTCACTAGCTCACTGGTAAGCTCTCCAAGATGCTTTGGTGACTTTTGAGTAATTTTAAATCTCAAAATACTTTTCCATCTTTGTCAACCATGCCTCAGCTTCATTACCCAAAATAGTTCCATTAAACTTTGGTGGATTCACCTTATTCATATCCATAGATAATTATGAAACCAATTGAGCTCTCACATCAAGTGGGTCTTCTTATTCAAATCGGTGCTCAATAGGTACTTCCTAATGTTCTTCTTCACCTTGGTCATGAACTTCTTATTTTAGGGCCATAATTCGATCCATGGTATTGTTCATGGATACAAGGATATGATACAACTTATTTGGATTCTTGAAAATAATTATATTAGGATCAAAGGGAGGTTTGTTGTTATTGACATACAAAGTACCCTCACTTGATGCTCATGTTTGCACCATTTTTCCTTCTCACTGAAAATAAAAATATGACAATGTTAGTGGAATCATTTAGTCCTAGAGTTTGAGCCTAGGATATGATACCAATTTTGACAAACCATCAAGTTGTACTTTAGAAAATGAAATTATTTTTTTACAACTAAATAATTAATTTAACATTCATTCCACAAAAATAAATAATACAACATATAAAAATCAAGACTAGATATAAAAGTACTTGTAATAAAAATACTATTCATAATAATAATAATCTTATAGAATTCCTAGGGAAGTAATCATTTGATGTAGGGGCATCCCTTGAGGAACCTAAAAATATTTCATTTTTGTCTTAGTTTAGTCTATTATAGGTTTTATATGTGTAATATGTCCTAATTAAGTCATAAGAGTTATCTAGGTTAGTCCAAGTAGCATAAAATTTGAATTATGGAGTTTCCCTTAAAAATGTGTCAACTTGTCTAAGGGTCTTAATAAATATAAGATGGTTATAAAAAGTTCATTATTCCAATGTCATAAGGAAAAATATGTCATATTGTATGAAAAACAAGCATATTGCATTTGTAACCCACAAGACTCTATGTGGGAAAGTTGGCAAGAAGTAGTTATGCCTATTTATAGGATTTTGGAGTCAAATATGTTTGATTAGATAGTAATTCCCATTCAAATAATGGAGGATAATATTTAATTGACAAGATGGAATGAATAAAAATTAGAAAGTTTGGTGATCTCTGCTGCATAAGGAATAAAATATGACCATATTAAGGTCTTTTGCATGTTTTTATTAATTGTTCATGAGATTTGATGATGAAAGAATGAATTTTAATTTATTTTTAGAGTGTTTCATTTATTTTTAATTTTTGTTTAAAGGAGACTTTAAATGATAATGTAAAAGATCAAAAGTAACCCCTGTTCAAGGATATGACAACATAGGCTCTATTTTGTTTAGTGTATGTTATTTGGTTGCTAACTGTAATTGATCAAATAGAGGAATAAATATATTTAAATATTTTTTCATGTGATATTTAATTATGTATTTATTATATTGGATTTATTTTAGTGTAAGATACAATAATAAAATATTGGAACTCTATTGGTTATGCACAAAACCCCTATTTTCCTAGTTTGTTCATTTAACTAGGACTAAGTATCAACTGTTATGAATGAAAAGATATGAAATTAATAGTATATTGTGTTAATTGAATCTAAAGTTTTATGATATTTTTTTCAAATGGAAAACTTAAATAAATAACCAAGACGTTTTTGGATGGTGTGAAAACAAGATTATAACCCTCGTTTCTTATCAGTGTATAATATGAAAGAGGATTGTGTTTTGAATTATTGATATGAAAAGAGTCAAGAATTGTGTGATAAGTGATATATAAAATTTTAAATAGTGTATGTAAATACATTATTAATTATTTTATTTGATATCTTGATCAATAAATAAGTTTGAATTTCTAGGTTTGAACTCAAGCTTGTATATTATTTCCCATTGACACAACTAAGCAAGTTTTGTGATAGAAAAAGTGAGATAGTAGAATAAAATAATTCAAATAAGGATTTATAAAGTTAATTTAGGTCCATATATACCTTAATAAACTAATTTGGGTCTTTGAAACCTCATTGTCCAAAATTTATACTATTTGGTGAGGTCTCAGGGTGAGACAGTCAATGAGAAACTCTAAATTAGGGTTTGACCCATAACTATAGTTCTAACCTATGAAAATTATAAATTTTTGTAATATTTTCCTTTTATATGTGATTTAATTTATTATTAGGGTTTTATAATGTGTCATGAGGGTTTTTTATAGATATAAAGGATTGAGTGTGTCAGATAGTATCTAATGACCAAATAGGGATAATTAGAGGTAACAATGAGCTAAACCAATAAATAAAGGTGGTCTAAATATGTATTTAGGTTATGAAATTGTGAGAATATATATATTTTAAAAAAAATTATCCAAAAATATTTATTTTTTCTCCTTAAGCATTGTACTTTTTCTGTATAATTTTAAAAATAGGGAAAAGAAGGCTACAAGAACTATTGATGAAGTTGGTAGAATGGTGTAAAGGAGAAAGGGAGTCTTGGAAAGTGTATGAAGAGTGGTAAACTAACAATAAATGAGTTTATATGTGATTAATATTTAAATTATACCTTAAAAAGACCTAATAAACACATTTGAATTTCACCTAACAACCATTGAGATTTAGATTCTTGCATTAAGAATGAACTAGTGATGTATTGACAAAGAATAGTGTGTTGAATAAGGTATAGAGGGAGAGTGTTTTGGCGTTTTTATCTACATAATTTTGGTATCATAGTAATATAAATATTCTTGTTTATTTTTTAAAATATTTTAAAATATGTGTTTTGAAGTGAAGTGCAAGATAGGTAATCAAAGATAGTGTTCCATGGAGAGAGCCAACAGAGATGAGGATGAGTTGGTCAGGATAATGACCCAGATGATTTCTCCATTGGTGATGAGAATTGGGGCTATTGAGGATAATCTCATAGGGAGGGAAAAAATATAATAAATATAATATAGGAAATAATGTGAGGTAACACCTTTACAAGCAAGGATAGATGAGAGAGAATAAAGTGGTGGTTCAAGGGAGGCCACAAGTGCATGCAACAGTGTAAGAGGGAATGGGATAGCACCATGTAAGAGAGATCATACCATTTTCAGGTCATATAATGAGAATAAATTAATTTCTAATAATTCAAGGACCAAGACATAGATTTTAGGGGTAATGATGGAATTGCTATAGAGATGGACACATGGTAACAAACTGTTCAAGGAATGTAAATAGAAGCATGAAATAGTAGAGAGAGGTGAATGATGATTGAATATAATAGATAAATGAGTCTTTGCTTATGATGAGAGTATTATAACAAAAAAATCAAGTCAAGGAACCAATCCAAAGGAAAATCTTGTTCAAGAGTAGATGCAAGGCCTGTGATAAGGTATGTAATTTGGTTATAGATGGTGGTAACACTAACAATATAGTTTCATTGGAGATGGTGAAAAAGTTGAGGTTGAAGAGAATTACACATCCAAAGCCATATATAGTTTTATGGGTTTATAAAGGTCATCAAATATTGGTACAGATAGGAAGATATCAAGATCAAGTTTTGTGTGATATTTTTCCTATAGATGTGTGTCACTTGTTTCTTGGGAGACCATAGCAGTTTGATAATCATGACATACATGATGGGATAAAAAACACTTATACCATTATGTAGGATGGATATTCATATACACTTATTCCATTAAAAGGTGAAGAAGATAGGAGAGATGAGAGACTAATGATGATGTTGATAAGACAATATTAGAGTCAAGCAATGAAAATATTGGGTTTGATCAAAGCAGCCAAGGAAGAAAAGAATATTAATTGTCTTGAGTTGGTAGAAATGAAGAGTAAAAATTTTAGGTTGAAAGTAAGATGACTTAAAATTAAAGAAGATAAAACACCTAAGACATTTCTCAAGCATGAGGATAGTCAAGATAAAGAGGACAACAAAATAGAGTTTGGTGTTGTAACTGAGTTGGAAAGGAAATGGCTTGGGATTGACACCAAACAAGTGAAGAAGATGAAGTTTGAATTGAATAAGAAAGAGGAAGCCCATGAGAAATTTATGAAGGCTTTAAATATTATTTCTAACATGATGTTTTATGATGAAGGTACAAATAAATAATAAGTAGCCCAAGAATTGGTGATAGATGAATACAAAAGTTTACAAAATAATCTTAAACAAGAGAAGGATGTGAAATATTTGAGCCATATTGAGAAATATTATGAAATAAATCAATAAGATGAGGTAGGAAATAAGGTAATACATCCCATGTATATTTAGGTGAAAAAGGGAAGTAAAGATGTTGATATACAACAACAAACTAAGAATGTAAATAAGAATGAGGTAAGCAAAGAACAAGCACAACTTGTGCATGAAGTGTAATGGATAGTACAAGAATCATGGGTGAAGTATGAAAGATATCATACTTTCAGAAGTGGATGAAGATGGAGTTAAGGAGATGGTGAATAGGTTTGAAGAGGAAGAGTGGCATGCATATGCAAAGCAAGAAGAAAATGGCAGCAACTATGATTTGTTTAACATTGTTGCTTTATGTGCATGTATGTTGATTAAGAAGGTGAAGCAAAAAAGGCCTAAATGTGGGGCCCAAGATAATTTTAATATTTATGAGAATCTAGTGGAGGAAAATAAATTATAGGAGGAGATCCATTACATTCCATCAGTAGCATATACCAAGTGCAACATTCAACACTTGTGGCAAAGATTCTTCAGCTTGGTAGTATAATGTAGGGGCATCCATTGAGGATATCAAAAAGGTTTAATTTTTTTCTTGGTTTGGTATATTATATGTTTTATAATTTTAATATGTCCTAATGAAGTCATAATAGTGATATAGGTTAGTAAAAGTGGCATAAAATTTGAATTATGAAGTTTTCATCCAAAATTACCACATTTGATAATTTGAATTTTTGAATGTTGTCAAGTCATGCAAAAGGACTCTTATGAAAATTTGTAAAGGTGGTAGATGTTTCACATTGTATAAGGGTATTGATAAAGATAATAGGGTTATCAAAAGTTCATTATTCCAATGTCATAAGGAAAAATATGTCATATTGTATGAAAAACAAGCATATTGCATTTTAACCCACAAGACTCTACGTGGTAAAGTTGGCAAGAAGTAGTTATGCCTATTTATAATATTTTAGAGTTAGTTATGTATAATTAGATAGTAATTACCATTATAATATTATAATATAATATGTAATTGACAAGATGAAATGAAAAAAAATGAAAAAAAATTGTGATCTCTGCTACATAAGGAATGAAATCAGACCCTATTGAGGTCTTTTGAATGTTGTTATTAATTGTTCATGAGATTTGATGATGAAATAATGAATGGAAATTATATTTTAGAGTGTTTCAGGTATTTTTAAGTTTTTTTAAAGGATAATTCAAAGGATAAGGTAAAATAGCAAAAGTAACCCCTGTAAAAGGAGATGACAACATAGGCTCTATTTTGTTTAGTGCATGTTATTTGGTTACTGATTGTGTTTGATCAAACAGAGGACTAAAGATATTTTAAGATTGTTTCATGTAATCATAAATAATATATTTATTATATTTTATTTATTTTAGTTTAATATAAAATAATAAAATTTTGGAACTCTATTGATTGTGCACAAAAACCCTATTTTCCTAGTTTGTTTATTTAACTGGGACTGAGTGTCAACTATTATGAATGAAAAGGTATGAAATTAACAATATTTTTTTATTAAATGAATCTAAATTTTTTATGATATTGTTTTCAAATAGAAAACTTTAATAAATAACCAATATGTTGTTAGATGGTGTGAAAACTAGATTATAATCCCATTTCTTATAAGTGCATAATATGAAAGAGGACTGTGTTTTGAATTCTTGATTAGACAAGAGTCAATAATTTTGTGATAAGTGATATATAAAATTTTCAAAAGTGTATGAACATCCATTAGTCATTTTTTTATTTTATATCTTGATCAAGAAAGAATTTTGAATTTCCATGTTTGAACTTAGACCTGTATATTATTTTCCCATTGACACAATTAAGCAAGTTTTGTGATAGAAAAGGTGAGACAGTGGATTAAAAACAATAAAATAAGTATTTTTAAAGTTAAGTTAGGTCAATATAGACCTTAATAAAATAATTTGGGTATTTGAAACCCCATTTTCCAAAATTTATGCTATTTGGTGAGGTCTCGGGCTAAGACCGTCAATGAGAAACTCTAAACTAGGGTTTGACCCATATCTATAGTTCTAACCAATAAAAAATTATAAATTTTCATAAATTTTTACTTTTATATGTGATTAAAGTTATTATTATGTTTTTATAATTTTTAATGAGTTTTTCATATAGATATAAAGGACTGAGTGTGTCAGATAGTATATAATGACCAAAGAGGCCTAATTAAAGGTAACAATTAGCTAAACTAGTCAAGTAAGGTAGTCTAAAGATGGATTTGGGTTATGAAATTATGAGAATAGATAGATATTTAAAAAGGGCATCCAAAAATATTTAATTTTTCTCCTAAATCATTTTAATTTTTCTATACAACTTTAAAAATAGGGAAAAGAAGGCTACTAGAACTGTTGGTGAAATTGGCAAAATGGTGTAAAGGAGAAAGGGAGTCTTGGAAAGTGTATGAAAAGTGGTGAATTGATAATAGATGAGTTGATATTTTATTAATAGGTCAATAATACCTTCAAGGACCTTATAAACATAATTTAATTTCACCTAACAACCATTGAGATTTAGGTTCTTACATCAAGAATGAACTAGTGATGTATTGACAAAAAATAGTGTGTTGAATAAGGTATAGAGGGAGAGTATTTTGGTGTTTTATATACATTATTTTGGTATTAGAGATATGGATAGTGTTCCTTGGAGATATTAAATAGAGATGAGGATGATTGGGTTAGGATAATGACCTAGATGATTGCTTCATTGGTGGTGATAATGGAGGTTATTTAGAACACTCTTAGAGGAAAAGAACAAAGAGAATAAAGAAAAGATAGGTAGTAAAGTGAGGTAACACCTTTTCAAGTATGGATAGATTAGATAAAGAATAGAGAGGTGTCTCAAGGGAGGCCAAAAGTTCATGTAAAAGTGCAAGATGGCATGGGACAACACCATGTAAGAGATATCAAACCATTTTTAGGTCATAGAATGAGAAGGAATGAAGGTCTAATTAGTCAAAGACAAAGACATAGATTTCAAGGACAATGTTGGAATTGCCACAGAGATATACATAGGGTAGTAGAGTATTAAAGGAATGTAAATATAATTATGCAACAATAAAGACAGGTGAATGATGATTGAAGACAAGAGAGGAATGAGTCATTGTTCATGAGGAGAGTACTATTGTAGTAAAATCAAGACAAGAAACCAATCCAATGCAAAAGCTTGTTCAAAAGTAGATGCAATGTCTATGGTAAAGTATGTAATTTAGTTATAGATGGTGGTATCACTGACAATATAGTTTCATTAGATATGGTGTAAAAGTTGAGGTTAAAGAGAATGCCATATCTAGAGCCATACATAGTTGTATGGATTTAAAAAGGTCATCAGATATTTGTAAGTAAAAAAAGTTGGGTTGAGTTTCAGATAGGAAGATATCAAGATCAAGTTTTGTGTGATTTTTTGCCTATAGATTTGTGTCACTTATTTCTTGGGATACCATGGTAGTTTGATATTCATGCCATACATGATTGGATAATAAGAACATATACCATTAGGTAGGATGGATAGTCATATACACTTATTCCATTAAAAGGTGAATAAGATAGGAGAGATGAGATACTAATGATGATGTTGAAAAGACAATATTAGATTAAAGCAGTAGAAATATTGGGTTTGATCAAACAACCCAAGGAATAAAAGAAGATGAATTATCTTGAGTTGGTATGAATGAGGAGTGAAAATTGTAGGTTGGTAGAAAGAGGCCTACAAATGAAAGAATACAATCACCTAAGAGAGTGATCAAGCATGAGTATAGTCAAGACAAAGAGGACAATAGAATAGAGTATGATGTTGTAGCTAAATTGGAAAACAAATGTCTTGGGATTGAAACCAAGCAAGTGAAGAAGATGGAGGTTAAATTGACTAAGAAAGAGGCATCCCATGAACAATCCATCAAGGCTTTAAATATTGTTTCTAAAAAGATGGTTTATGATGAAGATACAGGTAAATAATAATTATCCCAAGTAGTGGTGATAAATGAATACAAAAGTTTTAAAAATAATCTTAAACAAGAGAAGGATGTGAAATATTTGAGCCATATGCAAAAATATTATGAAAGTAATCAAGAAGATGAGGTAGGAAGCAATCACATGTAGCTCATGCATATGTAGGTGAAAAAGGGTAGTAAAGATGTTGATATACAATAGTAAGCTAATAATATACATAAGAATGATATAAACAAATAACAAGCACAAGTTGTGCATGAAGTGGAATGGATAGTACAAGAACTATGGGTGAAAGAGGAAGATATAATACTTTTATTAGTGGTTGAAGATGGAGTTAAGGAGATGGTGAATCAATTTTAAGATGAAGAGTGGCATGCATATGCAAAGCAAGAAGAAAATTGTAGTAGCTATGATTTGTTTAACATTGTTGCTTTGTGTGCAAGTATATTGATTAAGAAGGTGAAGAAGAAAAGGCCTCAATTTGGTGCCTAATATCATGTTCATATTTATGAGAATCCAGTGGAGGAAAATAAATTATAGGATTATATCCATTTCATTCCATCAACATCATATACCAAGTGCAACATTCAACACATGTGGCAAAGATTTCTTAGCTTGGTAGTATGATGCAGGGGCATACCTTGAGGATTCCAAAAACATTTAATTTTTATATTAGTTTGGTATATTAGATGTTTTATAGGTGTAATAGGTTATGATTAATTCATAAGAGTGATCTAGGTTAGTACAAGTGGCATAAAATTTAAATTATAGAGTTTCCCACCAAAACTGCCACATTTAAAAATTTGAATTTTTGAATGTTGTCAAGTCATTTAAAATGACTCTTTTGAAAATTTGTAAAGGTGGAAAATGTGTAAACTTATATAATGGTATTAATAAATATAATAGGTTTATAAAACTTTAATTATTACAATGTCATAAATAAAAATATGTCATATTGTATGAAAAGCAAGCATATTGCATTTGTAACCCACAAAACTCTATATGAGAAAGTTGGCAAGAGGTAGTTATGCTTATTTATAGGATTTTGGAGTTATTTATGTTTTATTATATAGTAATTAACATTATAATATTATAGGATAAGTTGTAATTAACAATATGTAATGAATAAAGATTAGAAAGTTTTATGATCTTTGCTGCATAAGGAATGAAATCAGACCATGTTGAGGTCTTTTTATTGTTGCTATTAATTGTTCATGAGATATGATGATGAAAGAATGAATGTAAA